>JAGDQP010063067.1:0-10530 GCA_022664845.1 Lepisma saccharinum
TTTTCTTAATTTAAATATTTGGAAAGGGCCTAGCTGGACATTCGGTTTGATCGAATGGAATGTAGTGCAGCTTTCAACATGTCCAAGTAGGTTTCTCTTCTATTTTTTAAATTTGCATGATTTAATTTAGATCCCCTTTTATGCAAGGCGTTTCTGCGGCGCGGCAAGACGGCATCGAAAACAGCCTATTCTGTAAAACAATGAATCAAAGTGAGTGTGTTTATGCACGTTCGTCCTAGTTTTCTGCTGCCGCGTTCTGAAAACATGCCGTTTTGGTCTAGAGAACGCGAGCAGCAAAAAGCTGCACTGTTCGTTGCAAATACATGTATTTCAGCTGGTATGTTACTCAAATGCGAAGCTTGTATCTTTGGGCCGAAGTGTTGCCAGGCGTTTTTGAGATCAGTTGCACAGATGTTTCCATCGTAAGTGGTATCTAACGAGAAAGTTCCAGGATTGTGATTATCTTATTGTGTGATAAACAATGGAGCGGTTCGATACACAACTTTCTATAGACAAAACCGAAATGTGAAGAAAATGACAGATCTGGCACCAAATCTTGCCTGGATTAAACAGTTTCTTGGAAAACTATGCAATCCATATTCTAAAGTAGTTTGTCATTCCTAAATTTTCCGTAGAGGATACGAAATGCTCCATCTGCAAGATCGTGAAGTTATAGAATGTATAGTACATCTTCTTTTTCGTCTTTTCGCTACAGTATTCCGATACATGGACGCGTCTTCTCCTTTTTTCACCTACACCCGCGACACGGTCATAAAAAGGTACAAAAAGAAAATGCGTCGCAGCCTGCCTTCTTGCTGCGCGACACAAAACGCCATCATAAAAGGGGTCTTAAACTCACTTTAAAAAAAACTGTAAATCTATCCTCTGTGCGACTTGCACGCACCGTGAACGGGGCATCGGTGGGGTGGAGGTAGCGCTTCACATATTCTCGACCACCTTTACCTCTCACGGTGTCCAGAACACCAGACACTCTAGTACTCAATTTGATAAAGAGGCTGAGTGCACCTGAGAGCGCCTAGGCATGGAACACTGCGAGAAAAGTCTCCAGTGTCCTGGCCGGAATTTCAACCTGAGCCACCGGATTCATAGTCATACGCGCTACCGCCTGAGCCGTTTTTTACATGTTGTAATAACGATTTTTTTTTAATTGAATGTATGAATGTGGTGATACTTGTGGCTCAAGCCAGCTTGGTTGTGAGGGAAGAATGATGGATAATATAAGGTTTCTGTGAAATAATATTAGCTTTGATATTTATTGTATTTCAGTGCTTTGATAAAGCGTTACATTTTTTACCAAAGGAGAAAAAATCGAGAAAAATCTCTCCCCCCTAACAATAGTGCACAATTTTAAGTTTACTATTATCCAGTATTTTTATGCATCCCAGTACTCACTGGCCAGTTCTTTACTTGTAGCTGATTTCGCCCTATGCGTGCACCCAGAGGCGTTCTTTTGTGTTTCTGGGTATAACGCACGTTCATTTCATCACATTACGTAGATTTATTTCGCCTTACTTCTGTTCAGAAAAAACTATAGGATCAGTGTTCTCTTTCTTTACAGCTTTTGTCATGTGCATTGGAATCCGACAGACACCGTTGGTTAGGAGCCGTCACACCTCCAGTTTCCGATAACCCCGATGAGCGAGTATACGAAGAATGGGATTGCCCTCAGGTGCAGGCTATACATTCTTATACTGCTCAGCAACCGGATGAACTTTCACTAAATGTTTCTGATGTTGTGAATGTTTTAAGGAAACTCTCTGACGGTGAGTAGCATTATACACTTTTTTGTTTAATTTCGGCTGCGGCTGAAGTGCTGTTTAATATATTTGATAATTATGTTCCTTGGGGATTGCTCGCCCCCAAAGCGTCGTGTTAATACAGATAGAGCAGGTTTTTTTAGTTATTATTATTATTATTTCTGGAGGCTGATTCTCTCGTTATTTGACTGTTTGCTTCTTGTATAGACCGAATGAAACAAGATTAATCAAGTTATTGAGAATTCACGTAAAGTTTGTTTACTCTGTTGACTTACCAAAAAATTCTTTTAGACTAATTAGCTTTTTGAAGATCACGTAGTCCTTTCTTCGGACCAGGATAAGAGATGGTGGGCAAGAGAAAATAATAATAAACTATCATCCCTTATAAAATCTAACTAACTAACAATAATTATGTAAAATTTATAGCAGACATGAAGGAAGTGTTCTTCCACGGCGTAGTATTTCACAATTTATGGATAGTGCGTAATTATGGATAGTTACTACCAGTAAGCTATGAGATTATATAAGATTAATTTACTGCTACCTCATTCTACTCTGCTTGTAAGAATACTACGTGATGTTTGAAAAGCACACCTAGTGCTACGTATACAACAGGGTGGTGCAATTAAAAGTTGCCACCCCTTGTATCGCCCGAACGGCTACAAATATGAGAAAATGCAAACACAAGTCCAGCATTTTTTGAGGGGCTATCATTTTGAGCTATAAAACTTGGCCCCCAAGCCCTCCAAGAGGGGTAGGCGGAGGGCAACTTCAAAATTTCAAATTGGAAAGTGTGTCGAGTGAAATCTCGTTTGAAAGGCCTTGACAAAAGAAATATTGTGATTAAACTTTCAAGTCGCTATGTTGTCCCTATCGAAAATGGCGGGGTTTCAAAGTCATATCCATAAAGTCCTTTGCCACTCCTTGTATCGTCCGAACGGTTACAAATATGAGAAAATGCAAAAACACATCCAGCGTTATTTCGACGGGCTATGATTTTAAGGTTTAAAACTTGGCCACCAAACCCCCCCAAGGGGGGTAGGCGGGGGCAACTTCAAAATTTCAAATCAGAAAGATTGTCGAGTGATATCTCGTTTGAAACGTCTTGAGAAAAGAAATATTGTGATTAAACTTTCAAGTCGCTATGTTGTCCCTATCGAAAATGGCGGGGTTTCAAAGTCATATCCATACAGTCCTTTACCACCCCTTGTATTTCTAATGGCTACAACCAGTGCTGAATGGTCCTCAGTGGAGAAGTAATATTTAAAAGATAAATTTGAGTTCTAGACAAGACAAGAATACAATATAATGATGCTACCAATACTTCAGATTATATCTATTGTCAAACTAAAAAACACATTCGACATTATTGCATCTGTACATTAGTGAATTTATGCCAGAAGTTTATGGATATGACTTTTGAACCCCCGCCATTTTGGATAGGGGCAACATAGCGACTTGAAAGTTTGACCAAAATATTTCTTTTGTCAAGGCCTTTCAAACGAGATATCGACTCGACACACTTTCCAATTTGAAATTTGCCCCCGCCTACCCCCCCTTGGGGGGCTTTGGGGCCAAGTTGTATAGCTCAAAATGATAGTTCCTCAAAATAATGCTGGACATGTTTTTGCATTTTCTCATATTTGTAGCCGTTCGGGCGATACAAGGGGTGGCAACTTTTAGTTGCACCACCCTGTATGTGGTAAATGCAAGATAAAAAGGAAGAAATTTACTTACAGCTTATTTACTTCAAACGAGAACATAAACATCATAGAGTAGTTCCAGTATTTCGAACTATCAAATGTTCGTAGTCATTGGGGAGGGAAGTAAACGACGAGCACTTCTTTTTTTAAAGTAAGTCAGGGTTATAAGCCTCCCCACATTGCAATTTTTTTTTTTTTTTTTCATAGCTTATTCTACTTGGGATTTTCCGGACGTATGGTATAGTTTCAAATATTTTGAAGCAGCTGTACATTGCTGTGCAAGGTTCGTTAACGGTTATAACTGATAGGGAAAAGAAACAAAGTATTGTGAAGTAGAAATAATAAATATAATGTCGTCCTGGAATTAATATAATTCTGTACTACGTTATTTTATTGAACCTTAGCCTATGTCCATTCACCATGATTCATTCTTGTTCAGCGATTAGTCCCATGATTCTTTTTCTCCTCTGTATATGTAAATTATCCATAATGTTTAATGTTATTAACATAAATTGTCAGTAAATTAAAACAACAACGAAGTTTATTTCGGTCACGTCCATTTTAAAGTAATTATCGTTTGTACGGTCCATTGCACTTCACCGTATGTAGAAATCCAAAATTAAGTACGTGTTAGGTAGATATGATGAAGGTAAATATTTTCAGTACTTGACGAAGCGCAATGGACTGCATAAAATACTGTACTGTCGACACCTGATACTAGGCTGAGGAATTCATCGTTCGTTGGTTAGCGTGCGCCACTCCCGTTGTTTCTAACTATAGTCGCCCATCCGATTGTTTTATTTGCTGGGTTCCATTGTGAAAACTTACCAGATGCCTTCCTCAATTCAGGGAATTTCAGAATTCTATCAGGTAACTTATAATAGGGTCATACTACATATACATATAATACATATGGGCATTGCTGAAGAAATCTACGAGAGAGATGCACATATCAATACAGTGAAATCCCTCAAGTTGGACGCCCTCTAACTTGAAAGGTTTCTCAACAAACGAAATCTTCCTCCTATATCTTGGCCACCGTGTAAATTGTACACATTTGTGTAGAAACGAAGGTGTCCAACTTAGAGGTTTTACTGTAGTACTTGCATTTGTTTGCATTTGAAACCTTTCAGGCGTCCACACACACCCATAAATCCAGACCTAGACCCCATAATTAGTGGTATGTGGTAACGACTTCGGATAAGCATTGGACAGCCGACGTATAATGTTCCTTGTATCTTTCGTGACTTCATTGTGAAATACTTCACCCTTTCTTGCTCACAGTCCATTATCGAAGAAACACTGAGTAAAAACATAATCAGTAAAATCACAACAGCACAAAACAAACACTCATATCACACTGTATCACTGAGATTGACATTGCTGAAGTGACAATTTTCGTGCGCGTGTCAACGCTGAACTTTCAAAAAGGAGTGCGAAGAGAAGTTTCTTTAACAGTAAACTCTCTTGAAAGGCATAAAAGTGCTCCCCCACATCCACTTGTTCATCCCACGCACGGAAACTAGTCCGCTGACGACTAAAACTACTTTTTTTTAGTACGGCGCGTCAGGGTTTTTTTTTCCAATTTATAGAGGACTGTGATAGTGAACCGATGGTGGTTTCCCATTGCCTTCCATCGAATATAGATGACGTCCTAAGGACAGGACCTACTGTTTAACGTGGACTTCGAACCACGTGTGTTTCCACCGGGAATCGTTGATTACAAGGCAGCGAGTGTTAGCCACTCACCACAGGGTGAACTTGCTGTAGCATGTTGTAATTCCTCATGCAGTGCTCCAGGGTGTCTACCACCCTGGGAAACCTAGAATACTTAGGAGAATCTATAATTTATGAGGAAAACTCAGGAAAGTTTATGAGGTGGACCTGTCCACAGTGGGTAAGAGCACTGCTCGATCAAGGCGAGATCGTGGGTTCGATTCCCACCGCTGGCCGGATTTTTTCAATGTGTTTAAATCCTCTATTTTTTTTTAAAAAAAAAAAATGTATATTCTTTCACTTGTGAAATACAAATGTACAAGATGCTTGGACTGGGTGGTGGTGGGATTAAAACAAAATGTCATTGCGTATTATTTACATGTTCCACTATACTAAGGACTCACGGAATTGGAAAAAATTATCATGGAAAACATGAAAAAACTCAGGTAATTTCAAGTCAAGAAATTAGTAGGCACCATGTGCTCAGGAGATTCAACTCCTCCCGCTTTCCTGTGCTGAGTCACTGTAATATCTAGATCGCAACCAATACTTGACAGTAAATTTACTTTATCCGAAGTTCGCTGTGGATAGTCAGTACGGGATAGTACAGTTTTGCTGTATATTGAACATAGGGACACAAAAGTATGGAACTGGATTCGCGCCCAATGGCCGGCCATCCCGACTGATGATTTTTCCCTGTTACACCAGGATGCTTCAAATGATAGTACTAGGCGCTGCTCTGTTTCCTTCTCAATCCTTTCGTGTATCTGGGCCTAAGCCGTGTCTAAAGATTATTATCAAAACGAACCACCAATAAAATGTCTTAAATTTTAGTTTAGTTCTCTCAATGCGCTAAAGTTTCTGTAGTTATTTATTTTTGGACTGTTCCTTTTTTAGGTTGGTATCAAGGAGAAAGAATTCGTGATGGTGAAAAAGGATGGTTTCCAGGAAACTTTTGTATGGAAGTCGCCTCTGCTCACGTTCGAGCCAAGAACTTGCGCCAGCGTTATCGGTTGCTGGCATTGTCAGGGAATTACATCGAGAAGCAGAGGAAAGAAAAGGAGAAATCGGAAAAGAAATTAAAGGAGAAGCTGGTGTGAAAACGTTACATCCTATTTTGAGATGTTTGTTGCCATATGGAAGTAAAAATCCTGGAGTCATTGAACTTTTGTATTTTATTCATTGTTTTGTAATAATAATTGCACATGAAACACATTTGTTAATGTATAAAATGTTAATTTGTTGTGTGTTAGCAAATGTTTTGAAGTCACTGTTATAATGTACAAGAAATAAAAATTTTAATTTACGCTCTCTGTTATGACAGATGCATAAAATTTGCCATTCGTTGCTCGTGTAAATATTACCTTAAAGGAAGATATTCTAATATATTAACTGCGATTTGATATTTTTGTATTGTTATATTTTACGAGAGTTTTTATCATCTTGCTTTTGTCTGTCCTTCCATTTCTTCGCTTCATTGGAAAAATACTCCATAGTTACTCTCGGAAAAACAGAATAAGATTAATCTAGTGGCAGAATTAGTTTTGACTTTTATGTAAGTTAAAAAAACGGTAGCAACTACTTGGCATTTCTTGTTGTGTGTTTGATCTGTCATTAACGTTTCGGACGAGCTTCTGCTTAAGTGGGCTGTGAACCACTTCGTGTAATGTACTCTCAACCGGGGGTTGAACCGGAGACAGTTTTGTTTTTGTCTTAAGTACTTAATTACATAAAAAAGTTTAGTTATATGCTTCTGATGTATTTTGTGCGGATAATTGTTAGATATACTAGCTTGTTTCTCGAGATAAGTTGTATTAAAATATTTATGAGAAAATTATTTTCACTCATAGTGATTAGTGTACATTGACCATCTGAACATCAAGAGCTCGCGGTGTACACAGAGTAAACACTTTTCTCATAAATATTTTAAGGCAACTTATCTCGAGAAATAAGGTTGTATATCTAACAGTTATCCGCACAAAGTACATCAGAAGCATATAACCAAACTTTCTTATGTAATGTAAGTACTTAAGACAAAAACAAATCTGTGTCTTCGGTTCAAACACCGGTTCGGAGCGTACTTAATCGTCAGGAGTATATCAAACTTACAATGTCATTATTTATTGAAATATAGTATGGAATAAAAAGTTAACAACAGGTTTATATATATACAATAAGACTTCACAACGGTTGAGTAAATAGTAGTTACAAGTCATTTTTTGGGGGCTCATTTCAACATAACTTAAGTGGTTAATTTTACATTTATTTTCTTCAGATGAAACTGCAAATTACCTTTTTTCCAGTCTTTTTCGCATACTTCTATTTTTATGACCTTATACTTTGTTTCTGGTTCACCAAAATTAACCGCTGAAGCTTGATCAATATCTCCAGGTTCAGGGACAGGTAACAAGATATCCTCGCATTTCTGCATATATGATTTGACTTCGAAGTGTAAAAGTGTGACTGTTTTTACTTTTCACATCTCGTAGCTTGACCACGCGACCCCGGACCCTGTTATCACCATTCACTTAGTTTCTCCGTTACAGATAATGGCATTTATTGATGTTACTTTGGATTTAAACTACGATGGTGTTTGATGTTTCGTATCATAAGCTGAAGATATCTTCTCCCTGTAATAAATGCCATGGTTTAACTCACGAAACAAATTAGTTTCAATATCATGAGAAACCAGAAGCTAACTCGTTCCATGAAGTTTACAAGAGATAAAATATGGAGTAGTACTTAATTTTTCTTTTCATTGTAGTTCCACACTTTATTAGGATTTATATTTCTTAATTGTGCACAATACTACAGGTCCAAACGTTATTTTTGGCGAAGAAAAAGAAACTTTATAGTAAAGTAGAAGCAATTTTATATATTATATGAAAGATCTGTTTGTAGGTTTTAAGGACAGTAAATGAAGTGGTTCGAATAAATTTCCAAATAGAATGTCAGGAAAGTCTCTTTATGTAAGTCATCTATTTCTTTGTTTTATACTTATAACAATAGAAGTTTTTTTTCTTCCTACTATGTACAGTATATGTATAAACAACCGAATAATGAGCTTACAAGGCATTTTCTCAGTTTATATTCCATCAGTTTCGATTGGAAGGCTGCTTGTGATTGACTGATGTAATCTAGAAAAGTTCATATTGTATATAATTATCAGAGAAAAATAAATTTTAACGATTAATGAAGTTTATTATTATTTACATAACTTGAACCCAGAAAAATTCCAAACAAAGCTAGGAATTTAAACCTCTATTGAATAAATAAATAAATTAAAAAAAAAACTAGATAAAGGCACCAGTTCCCGGCATGTTAAGGTGGATTTTGCAGAAAGTGCTTTCTATAGATCCATGTGTAAGAAACATCCCTACTTTTTTCACTTCATTAGCGTCTCATGCGATAATGTAATAGTATAAATCTATTCGGTAATTCGCATGATAGTGATAGAATTACGTTTTTTACAACTCTAATTTTGCTCCAGTAGTCATCACCCAATGTAAAACAAATACTCGTTTGGAAAATATATCATCCTCTTTTTAATCTTCACTGGATCTTAACCTGGAAAAATCGAGCGTGCTTGAAAGGAAAGAGGCACAGAGGGCTTGAATTTTACTGCTACTCCAAAGAGAGGCTATAACCATGAAATTTTTATAAATTTAACATCATATTGAATTAAATTTATCACTTCCTGTAGTAAAAATTTTAAGTGGCAATTTTTCACCTGTAATCCTCACCCGTGACGAGCATTGGTGCAATGTGTGTGAGACTTGTACCAGTAGTCCCCCCCCCCCCCCCAAAGCACAAAGTGGCAGTCAAGGCACGCACTTAATAAATCTGATAATTTGATCATTAAAAAGGTATTTGATGCACATGCAAACATCAGGTACTTATACGTAAAACTTCAATGCTTATTTTTTAGTGTGCACTCTAACACTTTTTTAGTAACAAAACCATGGAAATAGCAGGAAACACGAACTTGCCGCCTAAACACAAGACATTTCTACTAAACGAAGTGACGCAATAATGGTGCTTGTTACGTACCAGATTATGACTGCTAACTTGGTCTGTTTTTGTCACCAAACGATGAAAGGTTTTCTTATTTTTACATGTTTAGTAAAAACATGACCACTGGAGCAGTGACAAGAACTGGTGCCTTTACCTTAGAGATTTTTTCATGTTGGGTTGGTTGCAGTACATCTGTAATGGTTAGAAATTACTTATGAAAGTGATTATTTCCTTTTACCTGTCCCAAAATAGGAGTCGCAAAGCTACCTTTGTTCGATTGGAATCGATTGTGTTGACAGTTGACGACGCGCGAGTTGAAAGTTGTGTAAAAACTTTAGATTGAAGCCGATCATAATCAAATAAAATGGAATCAACGTCTGAAAGTACGTAGAATATATATAAAAAAAGTTACGAAATAATAATTTATCAAATATAAATTATTAGTGAAACTATAATTGTTATTGATTTTTATTAACTGAAAGCGTTAAAATATATGTTATGAAAAAGTTATGTTGCTCCGCTGTCAGACTTATTCTAAGTTAGTCAAATGTATTTTCTTCAATATAAAACAAAAAAAGTTCTGCCCGAAGTTGCCATTATTTGTTATTCAATAGTTTCAAAATGGCGGATCCAAAAACCCATTTTCCACACAGTTTGAGCTAGAGCTACAAAATTTGGCACAAAGGTGTATTATTAGGAAAATATTACATGATGTTGAAAAAGTCTCAATCTTGGATCCAAAATGGCCGCCAAACCTGTTTTATAGAGTGCAGATCCTAAACCGCTCGAAACACGATGTAGATATGAACATACATGATCGCTAGTAGGTTAAGAAAATTTTACAAAATGTTTCGAAAGACACAATCTTAGATCCAAAATGGCGGACCCAAAAATCCACTTTCCACACAGTTTCAGTTAGAGAAACAAAATTTGTCATAAAGGTGTATCATCACGAGTAGTTTAGGTAAATATTGCAATATGTTGAAAAAGTTGCCAATTTGGATTCAAAATGGCCGCCCATCATTTATTAAAAAAAAAACATTTCATTAAAAACAATCATCATTTAACTATACCCTAAAATGTTGTTAGGGGGTTAAATTTTGCAACTCTTTGACTTCAGATTCGTAATCAGCGACTTAGGAAAAAAAACAGCTTTTTTTTTTGGAATCGGCCGCACTTTGCATCACCACCAGTATAGTTTATTACGTACTTTGTATAACCTTAGACGAGATCTAAATGCACTAAAGTTAGATTGCCATAGTTATGTGCTTACTAATATTGGACAAATTTGATTTATGCACTATACAGTTACTGATGCC
>JAGDQP010063068.1:0-11777 GCA_022664845.1 Lepisma saccharinum
GAGCATACACTTGTATAATTTCCATACTGTATCTGGTGTTTATCTTTATTACTACCCGTGCGATTCTATCTGAAATTCCTTCAATTTCTGTGATTCGTGACTTCAGGTCTTTATTAATTATAAAGCCAACGCCTGTTGGTTTTCCATTTTCTGTTGCTTTAAAGTAGAACGTGTGCCCCGACGGTAGTTCCAACTGTTCTTCATTCTTCCTCCACACTTCTGATAGTCCTATGATGTCCCACTTAATCCTCTTGAGTTCATTGTGCAATTCTTCTAATTTGTCCTTCCCTGCAAGTGACTGATAGTTGAGAGTCGCCACGTATAGGTCCGTTCGAGTTGCCGTGTCGGTGTCCTGGCAGTCTACAGTCCAAACCCGGGCATTTTGGCCCTCTGACTTCCTGCAGAACTGACCGCTGCCGTTGCCAGCTGCATTCCGTTCTCCGGGCAATAAGGACCTCCGAGGCTGTTTCCTTACTTGTACCATCATGAGTAAAGAAAGGAGGGGTGCTGAGATTTGACTCACCACGCTGTCAACTAATGCGGGTTGGTGAGCAGCCCATCCATGTTCGTTCGCCAAGCAGTTGCTTGGGTACTAACAGGCCCCACGACGTGAACGTGTGAATTGGACATTAGGCGTCTACCCCGGTCGGTTCCCTTAAGCCTTAGCAAGAGGAATTAAGGGGTCTCCTCCCAGTTAGTGGCAGAAGCCTTTTGGGAGACAGTCCCGGTTTACCGGTACCTATTTAACTTAAATAAATTAAGTTTCTTTGTTGATATTTTTTAAACATTTATTTTCATATATTTCTGTTTCATTGTATTATTCAAGGTACCATCCTAACATTTTCCTCACGTGACCTAGAAAAATAAGAGAACCTCATTCAGGATTTTAGGTATTGATGGTCTATCCTGCATGGTGGTGATCAACCGGGAAAAGACAGGGATTTTCACGCAACCGGGAATAGACATGGAAAAGACAGGGAATTTTGAAAAAGGTCAGGGAATTAATTTCATGTCATTAGTTATTTTGAATCATCTGCAGTGCAAAGTTTTCAAGTTTCGTGCAAGCGCATGCTGATTTGTCGTGTGTTTACTGAAGCATCTAACTTCCCTTTGAGGAACAACGTAAGCCTTACATCCAGTATTTTTTTTTATGCAAAATATTTTTCAAATGTGTTCTGTTACTATCAGGTACCTGGTAGCAGTAAACCTTTGTTCTAATTGTTAACATGTAGTAGACTTTGTTTCATATATATGTGGTGAAAAAGTGTTTTGTTGTGTTTAAATTCTCTTGTGCACGAGTTAATAAAGTGTTTTCTGTAATTTACAGGTCCCATTTTTGTAATGGCGAAGATGAAGCAAGCATGGTTGATGACAGATTGGCTGACCGACCCAAAGTTCCTCTGGCTTGAAAGAGTTCCCAGTGGTCGGGCTGCAGCAAGGTGCAAAATCTGCAACAAAACTTTCGCTCTAAGCAACATGGGGCGTAGAGCAGTGACTAGTCACATGAATGGACAAAGGCATCAGAGTCTTATGCGTTCTGACAAAGATCTGCAGCCCTTCAAGCATTCTTCAGACCGCAGGAGGTACCAGGATCTTCTGCTGCAATGGTAGTTCAGGATGCAGTATACACAACCTGCATTCCTTCAAGTTCAACATTAGCATTGTCCCAGCTACCTTCCACTTCATCAGTAGATCCACGTGGTCTTCAAAAATTTCTTGTCAATGATAGTGTGACCAAAACGGAAATTCTGTGGTCTGTTGAAAGTGTCATGACACACATTGTCTGTAGGACAAAACGTGAAATTATTTTCCTTAATTTTTCCAGACAGTGACATTGCCAAGCGTATGCAGTTGCAGCGTGACAAGATTGGTTACATTATTACGTTTGAACTTTCTCCATATTTTAGAAAAGAACTAGCTGGAACGTTGTCTGATTGTGAGTAGTTTGTTGGAGGTTTTGATGAATCTTTGAACAAAGTCTCACAAATGCAGCAAATGGACATAAACATTAGGTTTTGGGATAGTGAGGCTGGTGAAATCAAAACAAGATATTTCACGTCAGTGTTTCTGGGTCGATCGACAGCAGCACACTGATCACTGCTTTTAAAGAAGGACTTTCAACACTGAATATACAGAAGATCTTGCATATTGCAATGGATGGACGAAATGTCAATGTTAAATTTTTGAGGGATCTCAAAAATGAATTGAAAAGTGAGTGTGACAAAGAAATTTTAGAGTTGGGAAGTTGTGGGCTTCATGTCAAGTCTGCAGTTAGTGAGACTGGCTGGAACATGGTACAGTTCCTGAGGGCATTATATAACCTCTTCAAAGATGTCCCAGCAAGACGGGCAATGTACACAGCCCACACCAACTCTGATCTTTTCCCCAAGAAGTTCTGTGCTGTGCGCTGGCTGGAAAATGCAGGAGTAGCTCAGCGCGCTCTTGATATATTGCCTCATGTCATTGTTTTTGTGAAAGAAGTGGAGAAGAAGAGTAGCATGCCTACCTGTACCAGCTATAGGTTAGTAAAAGAAGCTGTACAAGACAATGAAATTAACAATTTTCAAATCTCTGTGGCTGGAGATGTGGAGCCCTCTCTGCGTGAATTTCAGTCTGATGCCCCACTCGCGCCTTTCCTTCATGGGACCTTCTGTTCTCTCCAAGAACAGTTGGAGCGCGTTGTGAAACCTAACGTTTTGAGTGCTGCCACTTAAGTGAGAAATGTAGACTTGAGTGCCAGTAACCAGGATAAAATACTCCTGCCAGCCAAAGACACTAGGCTAGGAATTGGTGTTAGGTGTACAATTCGAAATATCCACATTGTTTTAGATCATGAGATGTTGATGTTTCGTGAGCAGTGTAGGAAGTGCATTGTTAGACTGATAACGAAGTTGCAGGAGCGTTCGCCATTAATGCATAAGTTAACGAGAGCTGTATCCTGTCTGGACCCAAGTGTGGCAACCATCATTGATGTTGCAAGTAAGCGTCTGGACGTTTTGTTGACTGTGTTGGTGGTGGATGCCAAATGGCTGGATGGTACAACAGCTGACAAGGCTGTTCGGGAATTCAGATGTGTGTTTTCTGCCCCAGAAGTCCAGCAGTCTCTAAAAAGTTTTTCTAGGCAGAGTGGTCGAATAGATCACTTTTGGAATAACATATTTTCTGGAGACCGTCAAGCCGAAAACATTTCCAAAGTTTTGCGATTGGTTTCAACCCTCTTGCATGGAAATGCCAACATTGAGCGAGGCTTTTCAGTTAATGTAGAGTGTGTGGTGAAAAATATGCGGGAGGAAACGTTGGTTGCAAGGAGGTATGTGTATGACTCTGTTATGGCCATAGGTGGTGTAGACAAACTCTACATTTCAAAGGGACTAATTCACATTGCGAGAAATGCACGCGCGAGATTTATAGAAGCAGCAGAACAGAGAAGAAAGCAAGGTGCTAAACGGAATGAAGAGGCGGAAAAGAAAAGAAAAAGCAGATGTTTTAATGAAGGAAGTAGAAGCCAAAATGCGGAAGTTGGTGGAACAAGCACGCAAAGAGGCTGAACAAATAGACAGCGAGATTCATTCTTTGAAACAGTAGTGGACAGAAGCTGTTAAGTGCATAATTAAAAGGTGTACATGTGATCAAGTGAACAGAAAGTAAGATATTTAGCACATAAGGAATTTTAGAGAATTATAGCTTTCGCGTTTACTTCTAAACTGCTGAGATGTGTGTTTAATACAGTTAGTAGGATACATATGAGGTTCTCTATATTTTATGGTGTATGAATTTTTGTGTGATTATTGCATTTAATGGCTTTTTTATTTCAATTGATTTTTATTTAGTAGAAAATTTATGACTCTTGACTCTAGCAGTTGTGTTATTACTACAGTAACATTATTCTGTCACAATAATGTTTTTTTTTTTTCCTTGTGATTTGTCCAAGAAAAATCGTTTAATTGACCAAGTGTGAAGATATTGCTGTTCCTTATTATCTGCCTAGAAATATGCAAAGCCAGTTCAAATAAATATTGACTCTCGACAGTAAGCTTTTTATCTGCGAGACAAAATGTGAAGAATCGTAATTTTTGAGTAATCAAGACAAATATAATTAACTTGTTATAAAGTGTAAAAGAATACCTTTTGTGTTATTTGTTTTGTAGCTGAGAAAACTTTGCTTTGTAAATAGTATGTGTTGACTATTACTGTTATGTCTTTTATTACACAAGTTTTCTTAATGAGTTGCTTATTTCCCACCTTTTTCTAAGTTGGAATGCGTTTTATATATATATATATATATATATATATATATATATTTAATTAATGTAAACAGTGGATTAAATAAACTTTAAAAATGTCTGCGTAATTTTCCTGTCTCGGTACGGGAAAATAATTTGGTTGTCAGGGAATTTTGCTTGCCGAATCCAGTCGCCACCCTGTCCTGGGATCTCCTGATTACAAAATGTTCTGACTAATCAGTATAATCATTACTTGCAATATAACAATGTAATTTTAAATATTAACATTGAAAACTCCCTAATAGGTGGTACGGCGAAAGTATTCTAAAAGTTTGAAAATCCCTGATCTAGAGCATCACTGAGAAGAGTTGAGGTGTAGGGACAGTCATAGCAGTGTAGCAACTTCAGTAAGTCTCCATCGAAGTTCTTCTATACCTATTTCCAGGGGTTTTTCAGCCGGGTCCAGGATGCAGAACTGGTGATGTGGGTCGGCAAAATTTCCAGTGAGGAAGGAACTTAAAGAAAAATATTCAAAATTAATTAAATTCCAGGAATTTTCCCATTTTTAAAAATTTTACCACCCCAAAACTAGGTGTTTATCGTAATCTTCATGATTGAACTAATTATACTTATATCTACTTTAAGTGTTACGTAACAGAAAAACGACACATTTACCATTAAGTTGAAATTCAATGTTCCTATTACAAGGATTGCAATTTTGTACATGAAAATTTATATTTGAAAGCGATAGTGCTTTACCGTCGAGAGACTCAGCAACAATCAGAGATTTATCAACTTTTCGTGCATAGACTCAAACACTCTTTAGTAGTTGGTGATACTATATACTCTGTACTTTGAAATGAAACTAGGTGGTGTACTTTCCTCTAGTGTTTTGTTGTTATTGATTTGAATGCTCGTGGAACAGGAATAAAATGAGGAGAAAGAAAAGTCCTGTTTTTCTCTTCTCACAGAGAAACAATGACAGTGCTGTAACTACTGTATTGTAAGAAAAGATTGATGAAATGTTTGAAATTTCGAAAATTGTGGAATTTAAATTTGTGAATAACTCATGATACCAGTTTATTTAAGGACAAGAGGAAGTGAAATTTTGATTTCTGTTTATACGTATTTTTTATTATTATTATTATTATTTGATTAGGTCTACTAAGGATTAGTTAATCTTTGAAAATGCGCATATTGAGGAGTTTGGAATTTTCTACTCTTCTAATTGCAGAAGCCTTTTATTTTACTACACATCTCTTTTGTAGTTGTTCAAAAGTGTTCGAAAATATTAATTTACATTCATTTTCTAAAAAATACAGTTCGATTTATCCTGATTTTACATAATTACTCGTATAACTAACAGACTGAGCTCCGTTTTTATGTTATGATTCTGAAAATTTAGTAACCATAACCCAGCCTCATTTACAAATCTGCATGGGGAGGGGGAGAATCAAGTGTTTAGCAAAGTGTCTTGAAACTATATGTTTAGCTTAAAATGTTTGGCTCAACCTAAACGCCAAAGAAAAAACAACGTTGGCTTTTAATGAATAAGAATTGAAAATAAGTACATCTTATGTTTGGAACTTAAATTTCTGTTTCAAAAGACTATTATTGGTGAAATTGGACGTTAACAAAATGGTTTGTTTATATATTTTACTGATGAAGCAAATAAGTATCATATCATATTAACCATGAAGAAAGAAAAGCACGATATCACGATATTTACACGGAGAATATAAACACCCATTTTCCTCCTGGAATTTCCCCCTAAAAATAAACCACCTTATATATATAACTGTGCAGAACCGAATAGGGAAATATGTGTTTCATTGAAGGAGATTTTTGAAACAGTAGCAAGTGTAAGTAAGAATGTGTGATCTTAATGCATTCATGGTATTTTTCACATGGAGCTTAAAGTCTGTCAATTGACAGCTACCGTTTACAAACAGGAAAGGAACGGATGAAGATATAACGAAGCACCCCTCCTTTATTATTTGAGATATTATCAGGCATTCGTCTCGCGATACTGAGGATAACCGTGGAAAACCTTAGTCAGGATTGCCTGCCTGCCCAGGACCTTCCGAATGCTCAACTGACTGATATTGTGATACACATATGACTTGAGGTTTTGCTGACTGGTGATTGCATTCTTAATTTAGAATACAAGAGCAGAGCTCAAATCCACGCCTCCTCTCAATCGGCCGAAAGCATTTGACCACAGAGGGGTGGTTGAGACTATTCTAGCTTTGTTTTCAAAAACTTGAACAAACTTCGTATTGTTATGCCTAGGGTATGTTTCTCTTCCCTAGTTTTACCCATCATGATTTGGTTAATTTCAGTGATTCGAAGCCCACTTCCACAAAGCTGTGGGTCCGGTCCTTAGGAATTTTACTATACTTTCCGAAAACATTTTTGTTATTGTCAGATAAGGAGACCGTTCACGATAGGGCTCTCGCCATGCTTTGGCAAACTGTGTCCAGTGCGATAGACAAGGAATATAAAGCCAAAACCAAACATTAATAAAGAGACAGGTAGACTGACAGATGGAAAAAGAAATGAAAAGAGAATACTTTCCCGCTGATGAAGTTTTGGGCTAGGAGGAGTTTTCGCCGGCGAAGCTTTACTCTCGAGAAGTTTCATCTGCGAAGTTACGTCCCAACATCTATCTTAACATACTCTCACAGCAACCTATGATGGTGATTTTTACAGACAGACGAACGAAGTGTTAACTGGTTCACCACAATCGTTTGTAAGAGAAAGTTTTTGGGATATTTTTAATAAGAGTGTTGGTATAGAAGTGTTGATGGTACGTCCGCGATATGGCAACACAGTGCGTAGAAATTTTAACATCATCTCAGTAAGATCCATCTGAATATACGGTTTACAATAGAAACTGAAAAAGTTCGTGAACTATCATTCTTAAATATTCTAAGTTACAAGACCACCATTGGAGACAGGCATAAGGTTTATAGAAAGCCAACGCACCCAGATCTTCACTTAAAAGCAAAATCCCATCACCACACTACACAGAAAAAAGTAGAAGAAAATCAGCCTCATCGAACGTACAGGATCCCTGACAACGAACATTTGAAACAAGAAATCTCATATGTTACAAACTCCTTACTTGGGCATGAATGCAATATAGAGCAGATTGAGAAAACAATAAAAAAGATTGTTCAGAACAGAAAAAATGCATAGAGACAAAGCGAAGAATAACGATCAGGAAAGAAAAGGAACCGCCGCACAGTGGTCCCAAATGCTGAAAACGTGGCCAAAATACCCCCCCAAAAAAAGGTTTGAGTATGGGACTTGTAAGTTCCTAAATAGTTAGGTTGGTACTTGTAGCCTTGTAAACAAGCATTTATAACGCTCAAAGTGAGCATGTGACTTTTATAACCTCTCGTGAAGTGTGAAGTCGAGCACGGCACTTTCAAAGGCGCCATATATCCTTACGTTTGATTGTGCAGAATATTTGTGTATCTACGTTAGTACAACTGTCATTATCATGGAAATATCTATTGAAAGTAAGCATATTCGTACATTTCGATATATCAATAATTATAATTATTGTTATATTATTTAAACAATTGAAACAGCTGGTAATTTATCGTATCGTAAAAGATCCAGGATATATAATTTAAAAGTCCCACGAGATCCCGCCTGAAAATTAATATTTCCTGGTTCTGAAATCATCAATTGTTCTTGGGCAAGACAGCAGTTGTATGTTGTATGTATGAAAGACATCAAACAATCCACGACCTTCAGTTGCCGAGTTGGGAAATTATTGGTTGTATTGTTATTATTGATACATTATTGTATTATTATTACACTGAGAACAAGCAGCAACAACAGTTCTAGACTGTAAAGACAACAGTCTCAAGACTGTAAGTGTGAAAACCGATGAAAACGAGCTATTCATTGGCTGTAACCTATCAGAACAATCAGTTGAGAAGGCTGCTTCATTTAAGTCAAAGACTATCGCGTCAACAGTCCATACTGTTTTGTTAACCGCTCATGTTTCTCAATGCAGTAAAATTAGTTGTCGATAGTTTGTTTCAATAATATTTTAAAGAAATTAGTAAATAATGTATGTTATATCTTTCAAATGCAAATAGTTAAATCATTGACATTTGTTTTGTTTTTGTTTATATCAGGTGAATAACCCCATTCACCTTAATGTAAGAATTTTATTTTGTTAACTGCAGATGTCACTGACATTTTATATGCAAGGCTGGTCATACGTATAAATAAATAATACACTATATCAGAGAAAACTATATAAAGTAAGCCGATATTGGAGTCGTATTAAATGTTGTGCAAAATTGACGTAGTTACAACCAGCTATTCCGTTAATTATATCAGTTCGTAAAAATTATGTATATATGTTTTTCAAGAAGAAAAAAATCATATTTTCGACTTTTGGCCACGTTTTCAGCATTAGGGACCACATATTGGATCCGCCATTTTGATTTTCGAAAATGTAATTCCATATTCTTACTCATCCTCAAAAACCTTTATACATGATATCGGAACACTTTTATTCTTAATCAGCGTCCTCAAAATACCCTTTATCCGAATTTTTATGCAAATCGAACGAAATCGTCATATTTTGGCCAGGTTTTCGGCAATTGGGACCACTGTGCACCGTCTTACCGTATGTGAGAAGTATTAATAACCGAAAAGGGAAAGTACCTAAAAAAGCATGGGATTAAAACTATATGTAAGCTACCGGCGAAAACCAAAAACAAACCGTTAAAGATGAACTCCTATAAAAGGTTCCTGGCGTGTACAAAATAAATCGTATATTGGTCGGGACAGTAAGAACTATTTAAACTGGAAATAAAGAGCCTCAGCTACATTGTAACAAGAGTAATTTCGAGAAATCAACTGTAATTTGGTATGTATGTGAAGAACACATTTATTTCGAGGACATAGAGGTGTTATACTGACAAAAGCAGTGATTTTAAAAAGGAATTAGAAAAGAATTCATGGAAATAGCAGTGCATGATGAGAACTTCAACAAAGATGAATTATAGGTCTAAATTAAATCAAATCTTGACATCAGCAACTCCAATTTTCAAAACTTAATCATGGCGTGTCTGAGAGTGTCAGCAGATAAGTGATGACACAATTGTAAGATTTAATAATAATAATAAAGATACATGACATAAAACCGAATAAAATACGGCAGGTTATTATGGAGAATCGTCATGAATAATTAAAGTGTCACTTACCTTGTCACATTGTTCTTAATTTATATAAAATACTGTGAATAGGAATATTCAGTATTGTTAAAATTGACGAGCAACGTAGAAAATGGAACTCGTTAATATTAAAATAATGAAAGTCTTTTCACGAAAGTATCAATGAACGTGTGATTAGTCCTGAGAAAGAGGGCGCAAAATTAATATTCCCTTGTAGTAGTAGGGGACAAAAAGGGGCTATCATTGAATGGTTTGAATCAACTGTTTGTATACGCGGATGATATAGATTTAATAGGGGTCGATATAGATGCACTACAAAGCAACACCGATGCCTTAGTAGAAGCGTGCGATGAGATAAATAGGTAAATATAGATAAAACAAAATACATGATAACAAGCGGAAACACAGGGAATGAAGGAAATAAAATACGAATTAGGGATGAGGTCATAGCAAAAATGAGGTCATGGAAGAAATAAAATGTCGCTTAGTATCGGGGAACGCATGTTTCTATTCAGTCCAAAAATTTCTAACATCGCGATTAATATCAAGGAAATTGAAATTAAAAATATACAGAACGGATATTCTGCCGGTAATACTTTACGGTTGCGAAAGTTGGAGTACGACCCTAGCAGATGAACATAAATTACGTGTATTTGAAAATAAAGTTTTGAGAAAGATATACGGGACGAGATAACTGGAGAGTGGAGGAAACTGCATAATGAAGAACTCCACGGACTGTACGATTCACCAGATGTAAAAATAATGAAATCGCGACGACTAAGGTGGGCAGGCTCGGATGGGGAAGAAACGAAGATTGTATTCTATCCTGGTTGGAAGGCCGGACGGAAAGAGGCCATTGGGAAGACAGACGTCGTTGATAAGACAATATTAGAAGAGAGCTTCGAGAAGTAGGTGTTGGAGATGAAAACTGGCTTGATATTGCCCAGGATAGAATCCAGTGGCGAACGTTTGTTACTGCGGCGATGAACTTGCGAGTTCCATAAGCCATAGAGTTAGTAGTAGTAGTAGTAAAAAAGAAAACTTCGACCGGTCCTGTCAGCAGTATCAGAAAAATGAAAGAATTGTAAGTATATCGGAAGGTGAAATCAGGACAGTGCGCCGGACATTTTGAAAAAACAGTACTGTCCTGCGAAAATCAGTACGCCTGGTCATCCTGGCTGTAACAACAAAACGATTAGGCCTATTTGCAATTTTGAATAACGTTAAGTTAAGCAAACCTCATGTCAACTGTACGTCGATAACCAAATTAAAATACTTCCTTTGATATATACTATCGATTACTCTGGATCTGAGTTAGGAATTACAGATACTTGAATGCATTGTGGCTTATTTCGTGAAGTACAAGTACATATAAGGTAAATCACATAATTACAAGAGTTATGTTATTAATATGAAACTTCGGGCTGTTCATTTTCAATTTAAAAATTAACAAAGGATATGTTCGTATTGAGAATTCAGTTTAATACAAAAGGAATTCAAGATTTCTATTCAAATTGTTATAAATTAAATAACAATAAATCTATGGCATTTGAAAATTAATTTCTCTTTTGAAAGTCATTTAAGGTTGTTGGAAATTAAAACCTTACTCTTTATAATTACTAGTGATTAGATCGGTTTATATCTAGAAAAATAATAAAAATAGTGTTGTAATGTAAACTATGTTTCATCGCTACTCATTAGAATTTTAATTTTATTTATGGCCTTTAGCCATCTAAGGCTCAGGACAGGATAGGGGAGGGGAAAGGATTCGGGAAGCTGTCGCGCAAGGCATATGTTGAAGGTGCCATACTGGAATTTACCCGGTGTGACTGAGGAAAACCCCTGAAAACCCTCAGTCAGAATGGTCGGCCGCTCGGATCGAACCCACGCTACTGATTAGAGCATACATGTAGGTTTTATATTATTATTTTAAGGCCTTTAGACATCTAAGATTCAGGCTGGGATAGCGTGGTAGAGGATGTTAGAAGGTAAACGACCACAGCCCTTTTTTTTTTTTGGTACCATCCCAGCATTGCATGGGAAATACACTGGAAAAACCTGAGTCAGGAGGATCAGCCGTTGAGGTCGATCCCATACATTGTGATGGTCTTATGAGACATTCATTTCATAGTTAAAATTGTTTGGGGTAAAGCATTTACATGCCTATATAAGTTTTCTTAAAACTATATATACAGGGTAAGTCAAAATGATGGACCCGATTTCATAAATTTATTTTGTGAAATATAATGAACATATCTTAATGTGAGCTACGCGCAAGGAACGCGCATTTCCGTACCAAGTATGGCAGAGACCCACCTACTGGAAAAACCATTCGTACGTGGTATGA
>JAGDQP010063069.1:0-11777 GCA_022664845.1 Lepisma saccharinum
CAAGAATTGACCAAATTAGGCCTTCTAAAATATTTAATTAGTTGTTGGTATCTCTGCACGATAAGCAAAATCGTAGTTGGAGTAGCATGCAATTCTTGAGTCAAGTTACGAACACTTCGACCATCCTGTACTAAAGCGACTGATCTAGCGGTCTTCTCGAGACTTTACGCCATTTTACCACCTTTCATCAACATAAATTTGTAGAAAAAAATTGTTGCATACTGCTTAGCATATCACAGAATTCCAACATGCACAAAAAAAATCGACGTGGTAGCAGTTGTTTCGGATTAAGATTGTCAAGATAATCCTGCTCTCATTGCACAGAAAAGGAGCATGAGGAGGAAAAAAAGGAAGACAGAAGGGTGTCTTCAAACACACACAGTGTAATATTTCTTTCTCACAACATGAATAACGTCTAGGAATCTCGAACAGATCCATAGCATCACACAAGTAGTGTTAATAAAGGACATTTCTCCACTTTCTTTGAGTGTTCTGTCTTCTTCGCCTCAGTATATTATATTTTTGATTTCTAAAGTTTAAGGTGATGCTGAAGATGATTAAGAATTGCATCATCTTAACAATAAGAGTTTATGCCATTGCAGGGAGATTCAATTTCATTGCTTATGTGAATTATTCACAATCAGTTCTGTGCTTCTGTCTTTGTAAACTTTGCCAAATACTTCTGCACTGTAGCTAGATATGATTTACTTAAGGCTAGTGTGGTTCAAAACACCACCAGCGCTAATGTTCATATTCATAATCTTTTCCAGCAGACACAGAGAAAGCTTGCTTTAAACTCACCGTTGAGCGAACATGTCAAAGTTTAACAGTCTGCAATTCCGGATATCCTTGACAATTGGAGCTGATTTGTGTATTTTTCCAGTATGTAGGGCGAAACATTTAAAATACACAGAAAGTTTTATGTAAACATGAGATCATCTTGCGTGAAATTCCTTCTCAGATATATTTCTGAAATATTCAGAATACTCGCATATAACTAGTAATTCCAATATTCATTTAGGAATCACATATAATATTGAACTTTGATCTTTTGCGCGAACGTTTCCAGGAAGGAAGCACTTATAGTGACCATTCTCCTTTGAAGCCATCGCAATACTCGTATATCCTTATTCACCTGATCTATATACATTGAAGTACATTGGAAAGCTTCTACCAATAATAAGGATGGATTACAAGGGCTCTTTTTTGTCTACAGTGAGCAATGTATATTTGGAATAGTTTGAACAAAAGCTACAATGTAATGCATGTTAATGTAGCTACGATACTGTCCCTATGATGATATGATACTCATATTTTTATTTGACCAATCAAAACAAACGATAGTGCACAGACAGAAAGTGTATCGATTATACAGTATAATCTTGCTTATCCGACATTCTGTATTATACTACATAACATTGCAAAAAGAAAGGATCAATCGGAACACACGAACTGCAAGCTGTGAACGTAGTATGTTATCTGTTGCTCCCGACTCTACCGCGTGGCGAAGAAACGGCACTCGTCAGGAACGCAGACTACGATCAAAAATTTATTTCGGTCAACACAGGACTGAATTTTTTAAGTACAGTACGTACTGAATTTAACTTCAGACAATTCCGTAAATGTAAGTTCATTTTTTCAGTTACTCTTCCTGTATCATTGTAAAACGTAAATATTAGTTTCGTAATCTCTATAATTATGACAGTTTGATGTTTAAAAGGCTTTTTCATAACACCTCCACAATATCCGACATTTTTGCTTATCCGACGTTCTGTCGGACCGTTTATCTCGGATAAGCGAGACTTTACTGCACTGATAAAAGAAAAAAATAGTATTTGACGAATCTTTCCAGTAAAGCGAGCCTTTTCCTCTGAAAAAACATATTGATGAAAGAATAAAATATATTACGTCAAAAGGTTTAATATAGACTATCTTATATTAAAGAGATAAATTGCACACATAGCAAAAACCACTACTTCAAAATGCGAGCGGGATGTGATATTACAGATAATTTATTGCGGCGAACTAATAATCTCCATGGCTTAATGAGCCTTGACTTTCAGATCTGATGAAGGAGAAAATTTTACGATCATATTTGGAGACTCATTAAGCTTCTTCGAAAGACATTTTCGTTGTACAGGATAAGCATAAAATCACTTAACGATAATCAAAGATCGAGATTGTAGGCTATGCATAGTGTTCAAACAGTATTAACACATTTTTGTCCTTTTGAGTACCAGAGTGCCCTTAAAACTTCTGTACACTTGGGAAGTAAAGGCAGTTGAGAGTGGGACAGACCATCCCTCCTTCCTTTGTGCCGTAGTTTGATATATGTGGAAAGCTACCTCCACATCTCCCCATGCGTCGTTCAGTGTACGTGTACCTCGTACAGGTGACACCTTTGCTTTTTGTAAATATACTAAGTGCCTAGCATTAGGTGTTTAAGTAATTTAATAATCGCTTCATCAAATACAATTTAATTAACCTGGTCGTAAAATATGAGTCTACAGAATATCGTTTAATTATAATACAACTACACAAAAAATAGAAGTCTGAATCTGGTAACGAGATCTTCCTATCCCTAGTCATTTTGACCAGCTGAATCCGAATTCGCCATCAAAATTGGTCCATCGAAGTCCGCGTTTCCAAGAAAAAGGCCACATTTGCCAACAACCACTTGTTGCGCGGAAAATCTGCTATAATTCCTTACTATGTACACAATAAACATACAAACGTACCAATTCACATGTATTTTGATCCGCTGAATCCAAATCTGCCAACAGAATTAGCCCATCGGGTCCGCGTTTCGTAGAAAACACAAACATGAGGCAAAATGAACAAAAACTCGTCCGCTGCGGAAAATGGATTGCATCCTGTATACCACGCGGTTTATTGGTTGGTTTGTATTGCCTGTGTCTGTAACCAGAGCACCTCCACGTGGTGACAGTGAGTAACGAATCCATACTGGCAGAGTCCCTGGATAAACGCCGTGCATGTAGACAGAGGTAAAAGTTTCGTACGATGCAAGGATTAGGAACCCCAGTATCGGTTTCTGGTCAGGATGGAAAAGCGGGCCCTCCGATGTAGCTCTGCATGTGTGGGTAATTTGGGGTATTGAGAGTATAATGAAACAAGAAAAACGACGGCATGTATGTCACCATCACATGACTGTAATAATAGCCACGATTTATTCTGTTATATTTGTAGCAAATATGAAGTGAGTAGTTCGCGGAAATCCATAGATGAAGAAATACAAACGCTGTATAAGAACTGTTTTGTTGCAAAGTAGTAAATCAGGTCACTAATTGGTTTCCTCACATGATCTGCAATAGACGAGCAACGTAGTGAGGAGCAAAGTAGGGATAACGATACAAGCGAGAACAATTTCACCGAAAGCGTGCCGTACCATACTGAATCCAATGTTCCCATGATAGTGTCGCAGCAGGTATTAAACGATCTCATTAGAGATCTAGAGTTACCAAAAATGGTGCAGAATTACTTGCCTCATTTCACAAACAATGCAAGTTTTTGACGCCAAATACGAGTCTTATTTTATTACGATAAGGAGAAAGAATTTCGAACATAGTTCACGAAAGAAGGAGTAACGTCATTAGCATATTGCACGGTCGTCAAAGATTTAGTGGACAATTTGAAGAAAGATGTGGATAAAGATGACGGATAGAGGCTTTCCATTGATTCGTCGAATAGAAACATCAAAGATGTTTTATTACATAACATGAATATCAATGCTACTATCTCCATAGTTCATTCAACAGTACTCAAGAAGGAATATAACAATATTAAAATGCTGTTGAAAAAAACGAAGTATGCAGATCATAAATGGAAAACTGTGGCGATCTAAAAATTATAACAATAATACTGGGACAACAATTAGATTTTATAAAATATCCGGCTTCTTGTATCTGTGAGATAGCAGAGATCAAAACAATAATTACAAGAAAAAGCAATGGCTTAAAAGAGAATCGCTTGAACCTGATTCTAAAATTGATCATAAGAACATTCTTATCCAACTCCTCCACATCATGCTCGCTCTCATGAAGCATTGTTTTTAAACTTTAGACAAGGAAGGTCAATGTTTCAAGTATATAGGACACAATTTTCCCACTATGTCTGATGTGAAATTAAAAGAATGAGTTCGATGGATCTTAAACTCGGACGTTGTTCAAGGATACATCATTCATCATTAAAATGAGTAAAGTTGAAAAGTAGGCGTGGACAAGTTTCAAAGCCATAGCGACAAATTCCTTAGGCAGCAAGAAGACTTCCAACTACACTACCATTGTGGCTAAGATGGTGGACATTTTTGTAACGCAGGGATCTTTAATGAATTTAAAATTGCATTTCCTTGATCCATATCTGTACAATTTCCCCGAAAATCTTCGCAATTATAGCGAAGAACAAGGCGAACAGTTTCACCAAAGTATCAAAGTGATGGAACACCGCTAACAGAGTAGGTAGGATGGAAACATGATGGCGGATTTTTGTTGCAGGGATAAAAAACACAAGAGGGACGAAATTCTCTGCAAGGATGTTTTGAAGAAAAAGCAACACGTTACAGTAGGAAGACCTTGGGAGGTTTCGGACAAGTTGTTCGTTTGCGTATCGCTTTCGGATCAAGCGAAATGACAAACATAAACATATGTTACCTTTTATGTTTCGTATGTGAATAAAAATGTGGATCATACAGGATAAATCTACTTGTAGCGCCAAAAGTTTTCTTTTTCGTGACTTCTAAGGTATTTTACATAACGGAACACTGAGTCGTACTGGGCTACGTCTGATGGCGGATTCAGGTTCAGCGAGTCAAATACATGCAAACTGGTACGTTTGTATGTTTATTACGTACATAGTACGGGGTTATAGCCGATTCTGCGCGCAGCAGCAAACGGTTGTTGGTACGTTTAACCTATTATTGTGTTTTCTGCAAAACGCGGAACCGATAGGCCAATTCGGATTCAGTTGGTTTAAATACACAGCGGTTTTGTCGTCAGATCCGGACGTCTAGTTTTGTGTGGTATATTTATGAAATTAGAATACACAAAGTAAACTTTCAAGGTTTCGTATTTAAATAAAGAGGATACCTAAAATCAACGCAAAATTTGCGTATTTACACTAAAGTGTGAATGATTTATACTTTCTTTGCTCACCACTTACTAACGGTGTTAGTACGCTTTGCAATGCAAAATTCCCTAAGTATATGCTACTAATAAGAATAAAGATAATGAAGGAAAAACCGTTAAAAATTAAGAATATTAATAGCCATCTAGAAAGGATTATGAAAAAGTAAATTAGTAACTTCATTAGGAAGATACGGAGAATTCATTGGTTAAAGTCTTCATTATTCGGAAATCAGAATAACTTACTATCCACGAGAAATAAAAGGAAGCTCTTTTTCAACTGGAGTCATTACTTTCCTATCTATTCAAATTACTGGATAAGATGGTTCCAGTGATAACTTGATCGAAATTAATTTTAATCGAATCTAGGCAACGTTATTACGTTGTTGCCATACTTTGGTTCAAGGTAATCAAAGAAGTATGATAATATGAGGGATCAAACATGGTTTTGCGTGATATGCATGATCGTGCCTTTTGATAATTGGGTCGAATTACTGTGTTCCAGAATTCAGTTCTGTTCTGAATATTATATCTGCAAGTTTCATTACGATTGTTCTGAGCATTTTCAAGATATTCCCTTTTAATTTGATATTCTCATTATATCCTATCTGTGAAATGTAAAGTTCCAGAACCCCTAGCTCCTCTCCCCATGCCAAATAGCACCTTCAGTTTCGGTGATGTACTGTACATACCTCATCCTACCCTATCATATGCGCTATGTCTACATTGGATTTTCATGGGAATCCATTATCATGCTCCCTTCTCAGTTTTTCTTATTATTAATGTTTATATTTATTAACTATAAATTTATTAATTTAACATCTACTATAGTTATTATTTTCAGTTTCTTTGTCTTCGTGACAGCTTAAACATAAATAATGGTCCAATATCCGGAATCCGTGTTCCATTATGAGCACATAACTATATTTTGGTTTGAATATAAATTACTATGATACAATTATAGTAATAATAATAATAACCGTACTACTATAAATGCTCTAGCAACAAATTTGATAGAATTGTTAATATCAATATGCTCGCGAGTTTGTCTTACTTATACTTCATGTACCTGTACAAGAGTTTTTCATATAATACCCAAAATAACATAAATTGACATTGTCAAACGGGACCGGACACTATTTGTTGGGGCACACATCAAAGCGCATTTTCTTAAAGTTACATTACTCCCGATAAGTATTCGAATTGCGGCTCGTCAGTGCTCAATAAAATTTCGTGGAAATCGGACATTAAACACTCAGAGTTTTGTCTGCTCATTCTAAGAACTAGCGCTTTCCTGAATGTCAAATTTCATATAACCATCTTAAATTCTTGAATTCAAAATTACTGACTTAGAAATGAAAGTACAGTACCCTCCAGAACTTTCGGATATGTAGTTCTACAGAAACAAAAATCCTTCTTTTTAAAAAGAAGTTTCACGGTGTGCATAAATGCCATTTCCTTTCCGTACGAGAGGGTGAAACTGCATAAATATTTTTTCTTCCTGAACGTTTATGCCTGTCACGAAATCTCTCGTGCTTTCTGAAGTATTCGTGCATGTCAAAAGAATTTTGATCTGAGAAAATTATATCCACCGAATCCTATAAACATGATTTCATATATTTTTTCTTCTTTGCAAAATTCTGACTCAGGAAATCAACCAATTTTTCACTTTTGACCCCTCATATTTGAAGAGTCAGTCAAAAACTATCCGCGCTTTTGTCGTAACTTCCCTTTGATTGCCCTCACTGTCTACTACTATCACACATTACACCGTTATACTGATGTGCTAGCATTATGAAAATTTAATTTAAATTCCTCAATTTTCATTCTTCTGTGCAGAGAAAATATGGGTGGTCGCTGCTAGTGTGTACCAAGAAAAAACATAGCACAGTGATTCAGTTTCTCTGGTCTGTAGATACGTGAGGGGCTGAAATTCATAGGAGAATTTCAGCACACTATGGAGAGTTGAAGTGTGTACGAATCGATATAAAAGTTTAAAGGTGACAACACCCAGAATCACCAGTGGAAAAATTTTAAGACAAGTTTCAGCGGGAAAGGTGGTGTTTTGGGACTGAAAAGGGCCTATACTGGAAGACTACCTAGAAAATAGGATTACAAATAACAGCGCAAGATAAAGTATTTTCTTGCCAACATTCCGAAGCCAGCAAACGGCGAGGTCTATTGTCGAAGACACGGCCAGCCAGGCTGTTGCAGCTATTAACAGTTTAGGATTCAAGATGCTTTTAACACTCTGTAGATCCAACTCCTTCCGATTATCATTTCTTTGAACCGCTCAAAGATTCTATACGCGGTTGGCGGTTTTCAACCTTGGTGCACACTTGCACTGCAACCTTCATATTGTGTCTGAAACAGAAGAAAGAAAAATGGAGCAACTGAGATCAAATTTTAATAGTATTATCACAACAGTACAGCATTATAATTTGCGAGGGCAGCAGGCAGTGCGTGCAATATAAAAGAAGTTATGTCAAAAGTTTATTCTAATTTTTGACTAGACCACATATCTCTTTGCTTATCTTGAATTAAATTCAGACAACACAGTAATAATGTTGCCTAGAATCGATTAAAATCAAGTTCGAATTAATTATCAAAAGACCCTGTTATGCAGATCTGGGAAAAAAGAGTGCTTGGCACCTCATATATTTCATAGCCTTTTGATTCCCGTGAAGTAAATTCTGGTGCACACAGTAATAATGTTGTCTAGAATCGATTAAAACCAAACTCAATCCAATTATCAAATGTCCCTGTTACCCCGTCACCAAAATACAGGTATTTTCCAGTGAATCCATATACTGGACCCACACTTAGATCTCTCATATTTAAGTATTTTTTTGTTTGCTGTGAACAAAATTCTGTAAACACATTAACAATGTTCCCCTAAATCTATTAAAATCAAATTCGATCAAGTTATCATTCGGCCCCGTTAGCTCGTCTTCTACCAAATGATCTATGAAGCTAACCTATACTCCACTGTATTATTGTACTATTTTGAATTTTACCGTGGATTATGTATGAGTGATTGGTGTTTCAGTAAAAATTGGTATTGTCAGAATATAAGAATAGTTACGTTTCTCGAATTTGACCATTTATATTATTGAGAAAAAACGCATTGGGCCTAGAATTGATCCTTATGGGACACATACGTTGATAAATTTTAGTTTGATTTGGACTTCTTCTGAAGTCATCATTTAAGGGTGAGACTCGTACAGTTTACATTTTTGTTACATTTTTTTGCGTATTGGTTTAATTACTCATATTGTTAAATTTGTAGGAAATGGACCCTTAAATTCATAAACAATAGCGATTGAAAATGTTCAATGTCCAATACGCAAGAATTGGAGAAGAATTTTACTTCACCCAGTTAATACACAAAGCAAAAATATATGGTGAGTGAATATCGAGTATGGGCTTGGTAGTACTACATTGAACATTTTGAACTTAGAAAATGCACTTAAAAACAGTTTTCTATGAATGTATATTATTAATGTTGAGATAACTCTTTCAGAATTGACCAGGCAACATCATTCTTAACAAGTACAATTTAGAGTTACTACACAACGTAGAAGAAACAATTGGAGATCACCAATATGATTTAGAAGACATAGATCCACGTTGGATCAGATTTTTGCCTTGAGACAAATTTTAGAGAAGAAATGGGAATACAATGGTACGGATCACCAGCTATTCATTGATTTTAAGAAAACATATGATTCTGTCAAAAAGGAAAATTTTACAGTATCTTGATATGATTTGGAATTCCGAGAACTTGTTCAACTAGTGAAGATGTGTCTCAACGACTCCATAAGCGGAGTACGGATAGGTAATAATATGTCAGATAGTTTCAAGATTCGCAACGGATTGAAACGAGACGATTCTTTATCACAATTACTGTTTAACTTTGAGTTAGAATATGCGATTTTAAAAATTAATGGGTACTAAAAGGGACTATCGTTGAATGGTACGAAGTAATTGTTCCTGTACATGGATGATGTAGATTTAATATTGGACGATATAGATGCACTACAAAGAAATACCGATGTCTTAATAGAAGCGTGCAATGAGATATGTCTACAGGTAAACATAGAAAAACAAAATACATAATAACTAGCCGAAACACAGGGAACGAAGGAAATAAAAACATAATAATTAAGGATGAGGTCATAGAGAAAGTAAACAAATTTAAATATTTGGGAGCATACGTAACAAGCAAAAATGAGGTAAAGAAGTCTCTTAGTATCAGGCAACGCATGTTTTTATTCAGTCCAAATACTTCTAACATCGCGATTAATATCAAGGAAATTGAAATTGAAAATATATAGAACGGTTATTCTGCCGGTAATACTTTACAGTTGTGAAAGTTAAAGTACGACTCTATCAGATGAACCATAATTGTATGTGTTTGAAAATAAGATTTTGAGAAAGATATACGCGTGGCAAGATGACTGGAGAATAGAGGAGACTGCATAATGAAGAACTCCACAGACTGTACGAATCAACAGATGTTGTAAAAATAATGAAATCACGACGACTAAGGTGGGCAGGCCATATAGTTCTGTTGGGGAAAAAACGAAGATTATAATTATTCTATCCTGGTTGGAAGGCCGAATGGAAGAAGACCATTGGGAAGACCAAGACGTCGTTGGGAGGACAATACTAGAAGAGGTATTCGAGAAGTAGTTGTTCGTGATGATACTTATTTGATGTTACCCAGGATTGAATCCAATGGCGAACATTTGTTACTGCGGTGATGAACTTGCGAGTTCCATTAGCTATAGAGTTAGTTAGTTAGTTAGCACTATGTCATTATGTATGCATACCAACATGCTTTCGTCATGTTAGGGTAGGTGCAGTTAACTTGTGTTAATTTTTTTTTCATTAATAAAATATTAATTGCCTTATAATAAGAGTGCAATAATCAGTAACAATATCATATTCTTCTAACGATAGAACAGCTACCACAAGTTTCCACGCAACTACATGAATGTATAAAAAGTTTTAGCAATAGGCCAAAGTTAGGAACAGTAAATTATCTGGCCAAGAAGAATTAACGAAGCCTAGAGCTTCTAAGGAGTTCCTAATGCAAATATATAACTGCAAAATTCAAGATGAATATCATAGTTAAAAGTGAAGTAAGTCATGATCTTTCTTAACTAAATATATGGTATTAATTATTATTCATTTAATTATTAAAATTGTTAATTTTGAGAAAAAAATGGAAATGAAAATACACTATATATCTCTATTAGGGTTTCAGAATATTTTATCGTTGTTAGAATGAGAAAGGTAGGTCCAAGTATAAGAAGAGTTAAATCATTTTAAAAATGGACTTTAAGATATGGACAAACACCGCCAAGCATCTGAACTTCATTAGACCACTAAACTTTAAGCACCACTATTATAAGGTGCATATGACCTACTTAAATGAAAATCTTTCTTAAGCTTTTGAATGATCAACTCAATTTCTGCAAATTATATTCAGTCAAAGAAAGCTTTTTCACTTATGCTGTGTTCGGGATCAAAGTTCAATTTTGCTCTTAACAAAGTGTTTCAAATATAGTCAAGAAACCTTTGTTTATGTTCTTTTCCTCAAACTGGAAAACCAATACAAAATTTCTAGTTTATATTGTATCTATGTGTAACAGAATATGGTAATAAGAAATGTCTTTTATTTTCGTTTTGTGCTTTAATGTGTGCATTTATTTTAAATCCACGAATGTTACTTTGCAGTTATTTTTCACTCGTCAGTGAGCCAAAAAAAAAAGAGGCAAATTAGTTGGTTTTAAGCATTAGATGTTATTTCCTTTAAACAAAGATTTTGTGTATCAGTTCAATGTTACACGGAACCATTGGTCGCTGCCGTTACCGGGGCCCCAACCCTGATCTTTCAGTCACTAATAAGGTGTTATAAAAGAATCTAGTAGAACACAACGCTTAATGTGTATATGGACCACTTCTATAGCTTCACATGAGCTAGCTATAACAACATCATCGCACTTTAATAAATTATGTGATTCCTATTCACTGACCTTCAGCAAATCGTACAGTTCGCACGAATTAATTGATAGTGTGTAGCATCTTGCTGGAGTTAGTATATCACCATTTAGTTCAAATATAATATTCATACATCTTTATTCAATCCCACCAAGTTAAAAAAAGAGGTTATATTGCTTACCAAATGATTTGTGTTGGTACCTCAGAATATAAACCATCTTTAGGAAGGGGTAATTATATTATTATCGGAACGAAATTGAATATCTAATTAGTACACTATAGCGACACAAGCAACATTATAATGAAATATCGCGAATGTTGGAGAAAGCAAAGAAAGTATTACAGAGTTTACGCACCTCATGCAAGAGAAAATTAAGTTCACATAATATTCGTAGTAGCACACAATATGCCCCTTGGAATTGGAAAAACATTCAACAAATCGTTTTTAATATGAATGGGACTGAAATTCATAGTCATAGAAGTCAGTTCTCGTGATTATAGATATAACAAGCAATTTTTAAAGATGCACAGTATTAAACCGAAATTATGTACACAGTTTCTTTATTACTTTCTTTATCGAATTAAAAAAACGATATATATATATATATATATATATATATATATATATAT
>JAGDQP010063071.1:1009-11777 GCA_022664845.1 Lepisma saccharinum
TGGAGGGGCAGATCATACGTGGAGGGTGATGTGGAGTGGAGGTGGATGGCGAACTCCATGCTGGAGGGTGATGTGGAGTGGAGGTGGAGGGGCAGATCAGAGCTGGAGGGGAGGTGGAGTGGAGGTCAGACCAAAATGGACACCTATGTTCGGTGGAAGCTATCTGCTTCATTGTAATAACCAGTTCTACATACAACGCATTCGTTGGATCAGAAATACGACCAAACAACTTCTTAAAAGCCAAATCTTTCCCCACCACCGTGTTTCTCCTATAACTGTAAGTCTTTTTTCTTTAGCTACACTGATTCACCCAAACATCAATTCTCTGCTAAGACTTTCGTATAAGAACAGCATAATCATTCAGCAGACCAAAATGATTCACCGAATCCACTCAAGTTGTTGTCACATCACGTATCAAGAGGTTTAATACATAAGCATAGTACTATATGTGCGTTACTCAGGACAAATCTCATTCAGTTTTACTTAAAATCCTAAATATTGTCCTTGCATACTGCTAGCGCAATCTGTAACATTTCTGATGCTGTTTTTCACAAAAATATACATTTTCAAAAAGATCTGTAACACTAAGTCACTTGCAAATAAGATGAAGATCACATGGGCCGGTCACATAGCTAGACGAACAGATGGAAGATGGACGATGAATGTACTACATTGGATTTCCAGAGAAAAGAAACGACCGAGACGACGTCCAAATGCAAGATGGGTAGATGAAATCAAGCGTTTTTCAGGAGCTACATGGATGAGGATAGCAGCAGACCGAAATCTATGGAAAGAAAAGGGGGAGGCCTTCATCCAGCAGTGGATAGAAAACGGCTGAATTTGATGATGATGATGATCTCGACACAATTTCTGTAGCGGAAGTAGCTTTGACTCAGTGAAAGCATAGACTTAATAATAAGATAGACTTATCCCGCCTATCTATTTTCGTCTGCGCGAAGGAGCACATGATTTCGAAACCCTGCCGTTAGGTGACTCTAGCGTCTATTTTCAGTAGCTGATTGTTTCCAGGAGTAGACACCAGAGCCACCAAACGGCACGCTTCAAAAGCACGTGCTCTTAAGCAAAAACACATTGATTTTAGCGCAGACGAAAATAGGTAAGTGGTATAAGTCTATGTTAATATTTAGTCTATGGTACAAGTCACCCAACTAGAAATGAAATCTCTCTCTCTCTCTCTCTCTCTCTCTCTCTCTTGTGATCCTGTTTGTACAGAATGAGGCTCTTATTTTGTTTTTAATTTTCTCAACTTGAATATTTCTTAATTAATTTCTAGTTGTTTCCTTTAATTCGATGTTTAAAATAGATTTCTATTTAGTCAAAGTAATCAGTGCCTAAATTTGAATTTTGTCATCTGTAGCAAGAACATAATGTTGTTTCGTGAAAGGAAATATGATCACAGAATTTGATAATGAAACTTAGATATTAAAAAAAAAAAAGTAACAGAAATGAGCCTACGGAATCACAGGTACAATGAATGATACACAAAATTAATATTGTTCTTGTTCCGTAGAGTTATCTGCCTCTAATAAATTGTAGGGTTGATAGCAAGAGGTTTTCCTTTTGCTCAAGTGTGTATAGGCCTACACTGTTTTTTATGTACTCTGTATATTAATTTCCCTTTGAACAAAGTAGAAATATTTGTAGAGTAGGATAATTTTTCGGTTGGACACATTTCAATTTTGTCAGGTAAAGAAAATGTTAAAATACACTTAGTATTCTACAACAAGATATTAAATTTAGAAGATTTAATATTCCAGTAGAGAGCAACAGTATACAAAGTACTAACATTCAATTTTCATGTCAGAAACTCGGCCATTTTGTCATATTCGTATTCAAATATATTCTATCACATCTAGAGACAACGTGTGTGATTGAAAATGCGTTATAGGCAATAGAAAAAAAAAACAATGCATAATTATGTGTATACGTCATTTTTATTGATCATGTTGACGTATCTGCATATAAGTTAATACAATAGTATATCCACTATCATGAATTATCGTTGCCTCGATAGCTGGAATGATATATTGCACATAGAAAAGTGACTATTTTGATCTGAATTAGTAATACAGAAATTAACACTAAGATGCCACATGCCAGAACGTGATAAGATCAGTTATTAATATCTGATCACCGTCACCTTCGTGATTAGCCCTGAGTGGTTGGTTGGTGATGAACATTGCATTCTAAACAGAAATGGTGAAAATTAAAACACACAGAAAATTAGTGTTTGAAATCATAGCTGCATGTGGAAAGAAGTGAGGCGTATAGTTATATTGTGATCTCACTAATAACAGCATGCATAAAATTCTCGTTAAAATACATAAGACAATATGTCTAAAAAGATAGGATTTTTTCTTAAAAAGCAGCTCACGTACGTTGAACATTTTTCAATGAAATTTAGTGGTCAATGGAAGACTACATTAATCAAATAATCCTTCTAAAGGTCCGCTTTATAGTTCCCGGGAATGTCCGTTCGAAAGGAGCATCCAATGAAGTGCGTAATAGGAGTTTGAAAATTAACATTTTGTGTGATTATGTGTTTGAACGTTGTAGAAAAAAATGTTAAGAATATTCATCAAGTTATTCTGTCCTTAACACACATTATTTCAACGCTGTATAAAAGTATACTTACACAGTCACTACGTCTTACATAAATACGAAAATAGCAACTTATTTTAAACTAGACTTTGCTAAGTACAGTACAGAGTAGTTCATAAGTTTGCTAGTAGTCATGTATTGAATTGAATTTGAATTTATTTTAAGGCCTTTAGGCAACTATGGCTCAGGCCGTATGGATGATGATGGGATGAATTGGTGGAATGAAGAAAGTGGGAGGAAACGGGAGCACCCGAGAAAACCCACGCACACGGTGTTTATCCACCAGAAGCTACTAGTCCTGTGTTCTGAACTCTGGGTGGTTATGGACAATCTGGGCATACCACAGATTAATACTAGGTTTACCTCGTCAACTGCTTAATTTATATCAGAAAGAGCCAAGAATACATATCCAAATTGTATTAAAATGAAAAGTTTCAAATGTTCAAAAGCAAAATTAGCATGTTCCTTATAGGCATAGCAGATCTTACACGTTTCATATTTCAAAAGTGAAAAAAAGAATTTAAACATTTAATAGTATATTGATAAATTATAGAGTGGAAACGAGTTTTGTACCAAACTAATATAAAAAGAATTCTTCTCTTCAAATAGCCAAAAAAGGCTCTTTTCTACTCATATTTCAAAATTTATCTGTTCCGAACATGCCACTCTAGATTCCACCTATTGCGAATATAACGTTCTAATAATTACAACAATAATGAACTAGTATTGATGACAATTCACACAGATGGAATGAACACGGTAGAGCTGAAACGGGTCACCGGCTGTCGGGAGATGCTGATTAAAATTTGGACTCTGTCATCGGGTTTAATATTCGAACCCATTTTGACCCGGTGATTCGATTTGGATCTGATAACCCGGAGGATGAAGGAGAGACCTTAATTATTTCATTGCGTTTGGACAGTGTTTCTTTCAGGGCTGACCAGGACCGCAGAACACGAAAAATACGAAGCCGAAATTCCCATTTAAATCGATTTTCCAGACCGCGTCAATCGGGTTACCGGTTCACTTAGGTTTCTGTCAGGCCTTGTCACCGGGTGATCGAAAGTGGCCCAGAATTGGCACTGGAACACGCACAAACAGAGAGTGTGTGTAAAGTAACAAAAAAATAAAGATGAATAGAGAGAGAGAGAAGCAGAAGAAGAGAAAGAAGCTCCGAAGACACGATAAGAATACATAAAGAAAGAGAGGAAGAGAGAAAGACTAATTAAAAACATGAAAAGTACATTATCATTATGCTAAAGAACACACACACTGTTTACTCGGATGCTCACCAGTGATGCCTCGTAAGTGTCCAACGGAAGATGAAGATATGTTTGGATACTTCATTTAATGCGAAAAAGATACTGGCTGGTGGGGAATCGAACCGAGGTTTCCCAATTGGAAGTCTAGCACGATAGCGATACTCCACGGGTTATTCTACCCAAAACGTGCTTAACAAATCGTATAGTGCTTCTTTCGAAGAATAATAACCTGAAAAGTGGATATTTCAGATCAATGACGTGTTGTTAACTGTCCTGGTAACCCCCATGCACTTTAGTTGAACTTTTCCAACCAACATTCGTAAATCGTCTTCCTCTCTATAGTGACTCAGGTGTTTGATTCCACAGTCTGAAGGATTCTCCATTTTGTATGAGAAGTTATGATTCAATTCTTCACGATCACTTTGTAAAAGAAACTTTGGCTTGAACCTATGTTGGCTTGCTTTAGTACTGGAAAGTCCAGCACGTTTCGCCTACTCCAACTTGCCAAGTAAAGACAGAAGCTATGAATTACTAAGTTCACAGCCAATATTTGGAAATAACCAACTTGTCCTGTAACTTGTTTAAACCAAAGTGCGCTCTAAAATGTCTTTATTCAACGACGTATAGACAAATTAGTGCCCATTAATGTCCAAAATAACAAAACTCCAGGAAAATGAAAGAAACAATTACAGGTTATGCAGTATTTGCGCAATGGAAGTTCAGGTGCCCGCTTAGAAAGAAGGGGGGTCTCTTTACCAGACACGATTATGGGATAAGAAGGTGCCATTTGGGTGGCCTAGCTGCACGGCGTTCGCAGTCGCAATTTTTATGCAAAGTGTACAATTTCCAGGGAGGGGGAAAAATTAATGAGATATGTATTATACGGTATTTGGGGGATCATCCATATCCCAGGCTAGAGGTATATATATATATATATATATATATATGTAAACAGATCCAGGGAAGATTTTTACAGAGAGGAGGAAATCCCAACCATCCTCTGCTACAAATCGAACACTGATTATCCTTCCATCGAAAAACACATTCGTAAACTCCCTCCAGATGTATTTTACTCCTTAACTTGCAGTTTACCTGCTTATACAAATGCTTAACTCTTCTTCTAAGACCATACGAAACTATCCAGTATATATATTTCCTTTCTCACACTAAACATATTTTTTTGTTTGAGGGTAAAAAAATAACAAGTATCAGTAGCCGAGAAAAGGGGAAAACTTTAACTGTTCGTATATAATACCAACATCAAAAAATAAAGAAATGAGATGCGATGTTCACGGCTGTAGCTACTAAACCACAGTGGGCCTGGTGTATCTCTTGTGCTCTGTAGCAAATAACTGTGTATGTGGTGCTTGACTAAAACCAAAACAACTTCAGTTGCACTCTGTATACCTCTAATTACCATCTCAACACAATCAGTGATAGAGCGCCCACATCTGGTGCTTGGGGCCCTTCGTTCAATCCCAGATCATGCCATGTGGGCTTTGTGGTGGATAAACACCATGTGCGTGGGTTTTCTTGGGATTCTCCCGTTCCCTCCCACATTCTTCATTCTATCAATTTTCCCATCATCATTATTCTGTGGGCCTAAGGCCCAAAAGGCATTAAATAAAATTGTCAAAAGACCTTAAATAAAATTTAAAAAAAAAATCAAATTCTAACATCGAGTACTAGTGCTACTAATACTGGCAATAATTATTTTTAACTAAAGACAAGAAATTCATTTGCTACGAACTACTAAGTAAATTCTCAAAACTAACGGTAGGTGGCTCTGCTGCTCTCTGGTGACGGAAAGGTGAACTTATTGAAGCTTGCCTATCTTTATGCAACGAAATTAAACAACTTCCAATCATTTAATTATAACTGGGCTCTCCTATTGTTACTTAAAATTTAAAAAACAGGAGAAAATTTAAGTTGTTAATAATAAACTACAATATAGGGGACATCCTAGTAATAATAGTCATAATAATGACTTTAGTAGGCCAAAGGGTAGCATGGTGTGCGTGGACCCTCAGTTAAACCCTGGTGTACATTCAGATGCATGAAAAATTTCTTGAGTACACTTTCTAAGAGTGATAAGTAGCACAATATAGCAACAATGATTTTATACAATATATTATATAGATTTAAAGTAAATGTATCATTTCTTGTGCTGATCACATACAGAGTGTGCCAGAGGTAAGGTGACACTCTGGAATAAGAACGTTGTCATATCTAAGCTTTAGTTTTGTTCAGTACGTTTTATTGGCATTGTTTCTCTGAGGAGGATCCCTCATGCTATCTATCTTCATTCTATCTCTGCGGATGATTCAGACAAAAGAGTTTAGTTTTGTGAATGGTTTATTGTCAAATGTGAAGATGACACTTTACCATATAAAATCTTTTGGACTGATGAGGCAACATTTGAATTAAATGTTAGTGTCAACAGACATATCAATGTTTACTAAGCTAATTCTAATCTTCATGAGGTGTATTTCAAAAAGGCACGTACGAATGATGAACTGAATTGTAACATCGTACGAGCATGTGCAAATATTCCCGTGGATCTGTGTATCAAAGTGTGCTTATCAGTTCGTCGCAGAACTGCCTTTTGTCTAGAAAGCCATGGCACACTATATGAACACTTGCTATGAATAGTGTACTACAATCCCAATGTGCTAATACTAATACTAATCAAAACCGCAGTAGCTCAACTGTAGAGGGCTCACCTCTGTTTTTTTGGGTTCGATCCCTGCTCACGCCATGTGGGCTTTGTGGTGGACAAGCACCGTGTACGTGGGTTTTCTTGGGGTTCTCCCGTTTCCTTCCACTTTCTTCATTCCACCAATTCATCCCATTATCATCCATCCGCCTAAAGGTCTTAAAAATTAAATTCAAATTCAAAATACTAATACTAATCATACTGTTGCTTCAAACTATGTCTGTTTCTATGTGTACAAAGTTCAATAAACGTCCTAAATAGCACAGAAAACTTGCAAAAATCTTGCAGCAAACTTGCTAGTTGACTAATGCCAAATTACTTTGCATGCCAAACTTGCAATAAACTTTTTAGGACAAACTTGTTACAAACTTTGTTTTTAAAAACATTGGTAGACCAACATCGAGCCTGTGGTGAGAAAATATATTTCAGCCTGTAGTGAGATTCGAACTCACTATCTTCAGATTTGTTTATTGTCACTTTACCAATTACTCCATTGCTCTTCTATTGGACGAAGTTCATTCTACTAGTCCTTTTATGTAACGAAAACAGTTTCTGGAATAAAGCCATTTATGTAGACTTTAATTCGAAACTGGAAAAGCTTATTGATCCTGTGTTAGAGTAGAGCTATGAAGAAGGCTGGTTAGTCATTTTTCACAAGCAAGTCACCTCAAGGGTAACATAATGATGTGTACTTTACTGTTCGGGCCGATGACATTTCTCAAACAAACTGACTGCAAACTTCCCAGATAAGACGCTAGTTTAAACCAAGTTTCGACTAGCTTTGAATTTCCTTACAGTGATTTCCCCTGTTGGATTACTAACTGGAACGCTAGGATTCTGGTTAGTGGTTTTTATACAATTGAAAATGCGTGTACTCTATGCTCAAAACATAAATAAAGTTACTGTACAGTATTTTAAAAATAAAGCTTCACCCCGCCGGGAATCGAACCCTGGTCCTCGCAGTAGTTTTTCGATACGTTAGGCTTCACGAAGCTAAGCAGATTACCAACAGACGCCATAGATGTTTCCCCAATTTGTTGCAGCATGCTTGTATTGCTAATATTGCTGCAACTCTGCAGCAAAATTAATACGCCAAATTTCCAAAGGTAAACAAAAATGAAGGTTCATGCGGCATGCATGTCCTCATCAATTTTGCCACAGCCTTGCACTAGACTTGGTGCGTTAATTCATCTATATGGGTTTGAGCTAGTCTTGCCGATACCCTTCCAACGGCACCTCAACTACCTTCCTAGCCCAAGTAGTTCCAAAGAGATAAATTGCCCCAATATCTGGCAACGCCCCTATATATGGCAACGCTCCTATCTCTGGCATCTCCTTGCAATCTGGATGAATGATACGGGTTTGAACTAGTCTCGTCGATATCTTTAAAACGACACCTCAACCATCTTTCTAGCTCTAGTAGTTCCTGAGTTGCAAGTTGTCGACAGGCGGACAGATGACCGAGCTGGTGCCTTAAGCTTCAGAGCACTTGCTGCTGAAGCCTGATAGTTCACAATGGGGGAGATGTCCTAGTTTAAGTCAAATCTAGTGTAGGCGAGAGGAGCACAATTCGGTTCAAATACAATGGAGTTGTTGAAGGTCAAGCAATCCACGCGAGTCCACGAGAATAAGGACAGGGTTTCCGTCAATTTCATTTTTTCTTGGAAATTATAACAGCATGAGATCAGAGAATTATAATTCTGATTATAGATCGGTGTTCTTGTTCACCTGTCGGTAAGGCTTTTAATATAACAATTACAGCCATATGCATTTCAATGAGGCTTTGGGGATAGAGCATTTACTTTTCTAAAATAATGTGAAAATTGGTCAATTAAAAAGCGCGCTTTTATCAAGCAGACTGAGTTGGAAGTTTAAATTTGTCATCACGTTGTACATCAATGTTTACGATACTCAAGAGGAGGGGAAAGGGAAACAAAATTATATGATAATAAGAACCAATTTTCTGGATATTTTGACTGTTTGAGAGAAGAGCAGCAAAGTGATGATTAAAGTTAATTTTCCTGCAGCCTATATATTTTCTTTTTCAAAGCTCCTGTTTAATCTGTTTCGATTACAGAAAAGAACCTGTTGGTGAAACATAAAGAGAAGTTTCTATACTGATGATGAATATCGAGGTGTTAATACTACGCTTAATTTATTGAGATAATCATCATCAGAATATATAACCATGTTTAAAATAGTGCAATAAGAGGTAATATCCTTCAGAATAGAAACCGGTTCATAAGTGCAAAAAATGAAGACGGTTGACGTTTTTTTTTTCTATAAATACATGAATAATCATGAGATGGACAATCGTACTTTGTCGCACATAAGTATAGGCTTCAAACACCAGAGAAGTTTTTTCCAGCCTGCAGGTGATTCTACCTTTTGTGATCAATCTCTTGAAGCTTCGTGAAACTCTAATGAAAAAACAAAGTATGGCTTTAATTTTGAATGATGATTACTTTTCTTGTCCCTCTCTTACGCAACTTCTTTCTATCAGTTATCAGTATTTATTTGCAAAGTATTCCTAGAACATATTTTCTAAAATCTAAGTATTCAAAATATATTAATTTCAATTTTCCTTTGGTAAACGTTGTATTTTGAACCATTTTTAGTAACTAATGATATCGGTCAATCTCGATTCCACTTGCTGTTAAGTTTCTAAAATCCACACTTTTCCATCCTCTAACCGGGATTCGAAAATAGAATCTTCGGTGACTCTGGCCTAACGCCTCAGACTAGGTATGGCACCGAAACCGAGACTGGTCTTGGTCTTGTCTCGCTCTCGTCTCGAATTCGAGACCAAGACCGAGACTGAAACTAAGACCTAGTAATCGAGACAAGACCGAGACACCATGCATCGGCACTTAGTCGAGAGGAGACGAAGACCGAGACTTGTCCCTCGAGACTAAAAGAATTCTTCCATGAATGTCGATAATATTAATTTAATGTTTTTTTTATTTATGGTGTTTTATACTAGAAGGAGTCTTATGTCAATTAGTTTCCCTTTGATAAATTTTATTTAACATGTTATATTGTAGTTTAAAAATATGACTAAAAGTCAAATAAGTAGTCAAATTATCAATGCCAAACTATTTCCTGTTGTCTTTCAACAATAATATAAATGGGTTGCAGATTGATTCGAGGACGTGTAAATACAGAATTTTATTTTCTTCCCGAATTCTTATTCCCATGCTTTCTTCCTGTTGACACTTGTGTTGACACTCTCCCATTTATATTCTTATCCCAAGAAGATTATTAAGCATAGCAGGTCAAACGGTCTAAATTAAAATATAGGTCTTTCCTTATACCATTTGCTTTTTTTTTTAATGGCAAGATTTTTGCAATACTAACCAGTACTTTAGAATAGATGGAGATAATGTAACGTTCTTTTTAAAAAACTTTTCTACGCATAAGGAAACAAATAAGTCGAAACTTAGTCGCATCACTGTACACCTGTGTTAACGGCAGGCTTCAGCACCGGCGTCCTATTTGGATGACATATGCAGGCCCGAACTCTTCTCACCGAGACCTTTTTAACGACGTCTCAAGTCTCAACCATAACCACTTTTGTAGCCCTAGTAGATCCTTAATTGGAAATTACTAGGGAATAATGGATACCCGATTTCTCAGGACCCACTCATTCAATCTAAATGATTTTTACGGGCTTGAACTAGTCTCGTTGATACCTTGCTAACGACAGCTGATATTATTCTCGTTCTTGTACTGAAATCGGAAAACCTGGGTACCCATTTCAAATGAGTCAAAAGACAACAACTTTTTAAAGTCTATCGACTTTCGATACTCTCGAGACGAGATCGAGACAAGACCGAGACTAATATAAAAAGACCGAGACCAAGATCGGGATTTTCAGGTAGAGACGAGACCAAGACCAAGGCTGTCTTCAAAAATTCGAGACGAGTACAAGACTGATGTCAGTCTCGTCTTGTCCCGTCTCGATACCATCTCTACCTCAGACCACACGGCTATTGCGGTTGGTAGTTCGATATTCGTAACTTTATAAATCAGTGGTTCTCATCGTATTTCTCTCGGCTCTGTCATATAACCTGACACGAACGGCTACTGACTCGGTCTTGCCTTGTTCCATCCTTCAAAATAAACATTAAGTGAAATTATTTGAATTACTTTTACCAGAAAAACTACA
>JAGDQP010063072.1:0-11776 GCA_022664845.1 Lepisma saccharinum
TTATTTAGCTTAATTCAGAATACGATTTTCTTTCGCCATATCAGTTCGGCTGTATACAAATTTCTAATACACTTGGTGACAGAAGGAACTTTCAACTCCGTCAGGTTTTATAAAAAATAATCCTAAACTTCAAGAAACTCGCCGTTTGGGATACCAATAGCATTCCTGAAAATAAACTTACCTGGGGACGGACTTTTATATATATAAACCTAAGTGACAGTTATTTAAGTATTAATATTTGTTTTGCAATAGGTGTCGTTTCAAAACGTGGAAAACACCTAAATGCACTTGGCTAGTATGATTCGATCGTTCGTTTCTGCATGCATCACCATGCTGCAAAGTTCTCATAGTGTACTTACATTTTGATGGTGGTGGTGGTGGGGTATTATTATTAGTAACACTGAATTCATCTGTGATGTCAGGGAAAACCGGCTATATTTAACTCATTTATTTGAGTTATTGTTTTGATGAGTTTCCCTGATCTATTGAAGCAGAATATACATTGTAGGAGACATTCAAAAAAATAACACAAAAGCTTTAAACTCGTTGTATCAGTACTGAACGCAAATAACTAGTAAAATGGAAGTGAGTTAACATCATCAATGCTCGTAAATTTTATTATATCTTCCATTATTAATATACGATTAGCACACTGTACTCGTTCCATGAAATAATGTTTTAACGAGCCTCCGTAGATCGGTGGTGGAGCGTTTGCCTAGCTTTCAGGAGGTCGTGGGTTCAATTCCAGTCACCGATCATACTGACTAGGGTTTTTCCTCAGTCACACCAGGCAAAAGCCGGGATGACACCAACATAGGCCCCCTGGCTAACGTCCCCGACTCCTTCTCCCCTATCCCGGCCTGAGCCTTAGATGCCTAAAGACCATAAATAAAATAACTTTTACGTGCTTAATCAATTTTTTCCTTAAAGACGAACCTTAAATTCAATAGGATTGTATTTCCCAAAATAAGTTTTCAATAGGAACATTTCTACAACTCGTCGTAGATCAATACAGCTGAAAATTAGAATCCAGTTGTGCTACAGCCTATAATTTGCTGATTATATTAGTAGAATAGGAGCTCCATAGTCTAGTGGTTCGAGCGTCGGACTCATGTCCGCATGGTCCCGGTTTCAATTCCCGGATGGAGCACCCCACTTTTCGGCGTCTACCCAGCGTTGTGAGGCAAACTGGGGAGTCACCTGAATAAAGACGTGACAACTACTTGGTCTAGAAAGCTCGATACGCCTGTTCGTGGTCAAGGTGACGCGCAGTGCTGACCCCATGGCCGTTACTCAGGTGGACGCAGTTCCACCAACCGCGGACAGATGACGTTTGGTTAGGCTCAGGACCTTTCGGTCTGTAACGCCAGTGGTTATTCATTATTATATCAGTAGAATATGAAAATAAATCGAGAAAATACTGTTCTCATGACAGAACAAGTACATTTAGGAAGCAAGTACGTACAGAAAGAGATACTCTATATTATTAGTCGTGGGAAACTAGGTGGTACTGTAAAGGCCGACGTCGCGTTAAGCTACTTAAAACCATGAGTGAATGCAGCAATTTGTTCGTGTCAGATGCTGTATATCTCCAGATACAGCCGAAGTTTTGCTATTTTACATTGGCTATATTTAACAATGGAAAGGAATCTGCCCGTGTCTTATTTAAGGTACCATCCCAGTAATTGGCTGATGTGGCAGAGGGAAAACATTTCGAAGATAACGCTCTAATAACAGCTACTATACGGCTAATTCAAAAAGTAATTATTTGCATGCTAGAAATCACGATAATGCAATGCATCAGCCTAAACAACATGTATTAAATCAGTGATATATGTAGATATTTTAAATGCAGATGACACAACGCATTCAGTGTTGAGAACGCATTTTTAAATCTGTACTCTAGAGGCACTTGTATGGTTGGATTATGCAACATGAAAATGTTGATCTGCTTATTCCTGACGAATAAATTAAGTTAAACGCGAATGAAGAAGCGTAGTTGCGTTGTAAGGATGAAACTTTTGAGCTGGTATATACATGGTGTCCCCGAACATATCGGGGGTGATTATATTATTTCAGATGAAGTGCTGCATAAACAGATTTCGCGAACTAAAAATGTTATTGTCAAAGAATTAGACGGTTTAAGAGGGCAAGCATAGAAGTCGCCAATCATAAACATAACGTAGATGTTTTTGGTACTACTTTGAGTTAGATTTGCTACGCTGACCTCGCTTACGCCTTTACTTGTAAGTATATGATGTAATTTTAAGGATGCCGCCATGACTAAGCGCCTGTAGCTCCGAAACAAAGCAGGATTTTTTTCGCGGTTTGAATTAAATAATGTCCCCGGAGTTGGCGCTGTTATTTCGGGTACACACTCGTATATCGTAGTTATAGCAACTACTGTAATATTGTAACGTCCATTGTTTAAATTTCTAAATGAAAATTAATAAACCTTAAAACTGCTAACAGGAAAATAGACCGTTTTCATAAATGATGTCCTTTAGTTTCTCCCGCAAATAAGCACACGGCGGGGTAAGATCAAGTGAATGACCGTCGAGATTGTGCGCAGTAGGTCCATCGTCCGTCTTGCCGAAACCATTGTATGTTAAAACGCAGGTCTCTCCTGGAAGGCCGCTTTTCGCGTTGCCAAAGAACTGATCTCGTTTGACTGAAATCTGAAACTGGGTCATTCCATATCAAAAGAACCAAAGGAGGTTGCCATTATTTGTTTTGATTTCGATGGAACTTGACAGTGTGATTGGGTCCAATGAAAAACAGCTTCTCCAAAGACTAAATTTTTAAATTGCATAGTTTTGGTTTTACAGAGGGTCAAAATTTAGGGGTTACCCGCAATCTTGGATGATTTGCTACTCTGCCTCAAGACCGACAATAAGTAATATCTCCATAAATATTAGAGGTGGGAGGTTAAACCAGGTGTCAAATTAAAGCTATTGTAATGGTCTTTCTAATTATGTAACTAATTTTAGCCTCATTCGCACCTAATTGTACCAAAAAAGCAAAACCGTGCAAAATGCATGCAAACTTTTTTGTTAACTTTGACCCCCAATTCCTAATTTGGGGTAGTAGCCAGCGAAATGAGCTTTGGTTTATTACTTGATAACGTTGCTGCCTATAATAAGAAAAAAAGTGTTGTGTATTTGCTTCTAAGGTGGGATAAACACTTGTCAAAAAATGCAATTATAATTGGGGTAAATCCATTTGTAATAGGCCAGCCTACATGTTCCGAGCCCTTTCAACAAAATTTATTGATAATATTTATATCACATGTAAGAATAGTTCAAAACGTCTGTTATTTAATTTTTATCCAAACAAATTAATTAATTGCAGCAACTTTTGTTTTACAGCGCCTGCCACAGTTTGTCTTTGCAGAAGTTTACGGAAAATGTAGTATCTCCGGACTAGTTTATCAAAGAACATTCAGAGAAAACTTTTTTTTTTTTCCTTCTTTAAAGTCTGCTTGATAATCAAACTTGTTATCCAAATATGATTCTTGAAATAAACAATTCCGCTTTTCAGTTTTTTTCCGCATGGAAACAATGGAATGTCAGTTTTTTTTTTTTTTTTAACACTTACGCATCAAAGTATATTGAACGTATACAACATATGAAGGCTGATATATGCTTGCTTAAAATATATGCGTTTTTTAAAATCCAAAATTCGTACTTTATTAATATTGAAGACCCAATATCTCTGGGGAGAAATATAAAAATACATTTTTTTTTCCACACGTCAGAAGAAATTTCAACTTCGATATTGGATTTTATAAAGAGTTACAAATTTGCAAATTCAGGCTGAATAATGATCGTACGCGCTTTGTTTGAACATTGGAGGTATTCATTCCCTTTCTGCAAGCCCGTAATTGCTCCAAAATCAAATTTCTACCGTAGTTTTTACTGACATAAATGTTTAACATTTAAAATAAAATAATACAAGTTTTGAACTATTCTTGTATAAGTGATATAAATATTAACAAATTTTGTTGAAACGTCTCGAACAACCAAGCTGAACGATTGCAGATGGATTTGTTTCGTACTTCGGCCACTTTCGTATGAGCAGAAATAGTACTCCACAACAAAATGCCTTCTCACGAACACTCAAGGTTATTACGGATCGCCCTTCACTACTACACCTATTCTCTGCAAGAACTAGTCACAGTGAAACTTCACTGTTCTACATTTTAAGATGGTGTACAGCGTTAACTATCGATCAACTTTGTTCCTGGCCATACTGTATATCATATCGACTATATTCTTCATTGCGAGTTTCATGTAAATATGAAATGTGGTTAGTTTCATTATTTCGGATTCTGAGATTGAACATAAAATGAGTGATTTGAGTGCAAGGGCACACATACAGCATTCTAGGTTGTCCTTGCGCTCATAGTATCCATTGATTTTTCATCAAATTCTACGCATTCTAAATAAGGAAAGTGATAAGTATTTTTTAATTTACAGATTTACTTACCAAATAACTCAGCAATCATTAGGAGGGAACGCCAATCATATTAAGCCAGACTTCATGGAGAGATTGAATTATCTAATCTAAATAGACTGACACTTGAGGATTATGCACAAAAACAACAAAGTCTTTATAATATAATATATATTTACTAATACAAATAAAACTTTCACAATGCTTCGTCCTCCAATGCATCACATAGTATTGTTTGTATATCAATCATAAGTCTGTTTCTCCTTGCCGAGTTTTTAATTTCATTCAGTTGCTGCGCAACTATCTGCCCGAAATGGTCAGCTGCATTCATTGGTGGACGCACCGTGACATTATCAAGGGCGTTGGATGCCTTTTCTAGGAAAGACAGTTCGGGTTCAAGGCTTCTTCTTCTTTTCCTTTCGGTGCTGTTGGAACTTTTGCTTGTACTTGGAGTGGGAAAGTCCGAGGACGACATACATAACACTTCAATATCCTCCTCACGGATATCCCCATCTTCAGCGAACTCCAACTCCCGGACAAATTCTCCACCATCCTGAAAAATAAAAATAATCAAGTCTTAGTAAAATTTAAAAACATACACCCGCAAAAAAGAGAAATCTGATTCTTTAGTTTACAGAAGTACTAAAAATATCTAGATTACACACTCTCCCTAAGTTTTGAGTGTTCAGAGAATACGGTTTGTTCAAGAGTGTATTACGTATTGTATTGTATTTAAGCGATTACCCCCAACGGAGATAAGGCCGGTTAAGATTTCAGCTGTAAAGTTTTGTTTCCTAATCAATGCAATAAATTTTAATAACTAATATTAAGCACTAATTGCTTTCCCATGTGTACAAAATTATTCGATCTAAAGAGAAACTAATAAAACAGCTACATATAATGCTTACTTTTTATATATAAAAAATAGTTTCAGAATATTTTTGTCCGCTCTTGAAAATATATTAGCTGAATCCCGGATGGGATATGGCCTCCGTTTGTAAATGCTTTTCTTGAATTAAAGTTTTTAAAAGACGAACAAAAATTGGTCTCTTATTCGTAATTTTCATAATACTCTTGAATAATAAATGAGGTTATAATAACTGAATAAACAAACTAGGCTAGATTCTGAACCAAATGTATCTATCTCTCTACGTTATTTTGTAATGTAGCTACTTATGTCTCTTTTTCGTTCGATTGTGCTTGTTAATTGGTACAAATTATTCGTTTTCTTGTCCTACAGGTAGTGACAGTATTTTTTGAAATTTTCAGTGAATAACTATGTTCGTTAAAGAATGAACTACTCAAACTTGAAATGCGGAAATATCAGAATTGAATTTTGATTTATTTATTACTACAGTCACAACCATAAATAAGATCTCCCATTTTATTTCTTCCAATTTTTTTTAAAGATACCAGTGATTTTAATTAATTTGAAAGAACTCTTTTTCTTTAAAATGCTGGATTTTGTTGATTTCTTTAATATTGAAGAAATACTAGTAATAATTTAGTATTTCTACCATATAACTTAACCATGGACAGGTGAACTACTACAGAAATTAAAATTGCAATGTTACTAGTAGTCCCTCACTAAATATTTAATCCTCAAACGAAAAATCGAATTTTCAGCCGTTTCAACAGCCATACTATTTCAGTCAACCAATCACGAAATGTAACCTTCCACAAGATAAAACACAATGATTGCAAAGACGCTATGCTGAGCTCTTCAGCTCAATGTCCAATTCCAAAGTACCTTGGAACGGCAATATTTTGTCATATTCGACACTTTATTTAAATAAAAAAATTATATATATTTGATGTCCAAGAACTCGAATGACCAAAAATGAGGAACAAATAAGCAAAAGCACAAAAGTTCATTTTCACATAATTTTTAAAGACATTAATGAACAGCCGTAGTGAATCATGCAAAGTAATTTTATCAAACAATTATCGATATCACATTTTACGACGGGATAAGTAATTCTATCAGAAATTTAGATGGTATAATTCGATGCAGCTCTTCATTCATGTCTTTCAGGAACAAAGTTTTTTTTTATCTAAAAAATGGACTTGAGTGCTTTTGCTTGTTTGCTTTTTAAGTATGTTCAATGCTACATAAAAATAAAAAAAAATTTAGGACCTAATTATAATTTAAGATTTCAAATCATCATTAATTTCTTCACTAACATTTGGGGGCATGTAAACTCCATGAAAACATACGATTGATACCCAAAGAAGATAAAAGGGTTACAAAATAATAGTTATTAGTACATGTTATGCGCTTCCACTAATAGTTTTGCTCATACCAGTGCCCTCTTTCTTAGTTTTTATTTCTTAAAATTTAAAAGAAACTACAGTACAAAAATTCTGTTTGTAAATGATACCTCACATTAATATTTTGTTCTCAAATTTGAACTTGATAGATTAATAATAACGGGGCATGGTACAGTCATAAATCACTAATACTCACAATGGTAAAAGCACAAGTTGACTTTCTGAGAAAAGAGGGTTATTAGGATTTTTCCTCAGTCACATGAGGCTAATACCGGGATTATAACGTCGGACTTGGTCCTGATTGACATCCTTCCCAAATCATTTACCTCCCGTATTCCAGCATGAGCCAAAGACAATTAAAGTTCGTAAGTTAATAAGATTGCTGAGTTCGATTCTGAAGAAATGAAACTTCAATACCAAAATCAAGACGATAGCTAGCTGGGAGGGTTTGAAAAAAAAAAATGGTATAAAAAACGACTTGCAATCTGGGCTTTTTTAAAACTAATATTTGAATGTATCTAAATGTAAAGCTGTATATGGGTCTCAGTAGCTCAGTCGGTAACAATGTGGTCGACCTTGATAGTCCTGTGATCTGTGGCATTATGGCAGTGTCTCCAAGGTCACGGGTTCGAATCCCGTTGTTTAACATTGTACTAATATAGTTGTGACGGGTAAAAGTACAAAAATGGCCCATACATAATAAAAGTTCAACAACGGTGTGTTACAACTGTGGAATAGGGAGGCATGGACAGGACTGAAGCCGCGCCGTGGTATAGAGACCAAAATAATTATAGGGCCACGAGGTAAGACTGATGAAAACCAACAACTCCATTCCGGATAGTCCCACTGATCCGCCTGGGTTATGATTGCCGCTCAACCTTCCCAGTACCACTTTACCGCCCGGCACACCAAACCACAACAGACGGGGTAACCATATACTTTTTAACCTATATTCTCGTGTGATTTCCGGATTAGCTAAGTGCTTCTGTGAACACGTGTTGTATTAATATGGTATATGTTTGCAAATTTATATTTTGTGTTGATTCTAGTAATTAATTTAGCACGGAATTTGATATTACAAAACTGTAGTAGAGTTTCGTTTGGAAGTAAGTTGTTAACAAAGATTCGAATTAAAGAGCATCAAAATCTATATAGTTATAACAGCTAAAGGTCCTAGTCGGTTAGATTATGAACAGTTGAAATACTGTTATTAAATAGTTTGTATTGGAGTACTCACTGAGCTCGAGTACTTCTTTCAAAATCACAAAGGTTGTAAAATTAACATAGTAATATTAATATATATTTACAATAACAGTCATAAATAAATAATAAAATGAATTGTATGGGCGGTAACAGCACTGTGGCTTACGCCCTTCCCGTCAATAACAGTCATCATCTACGTTCTAACAATAGCTTTCATTATTATGTACTTTCACGACGTGCTCTCATTCAAAAATCAGAAATCACTTAAAAACAGAAGTTAAAAAAAAAATGGGTTTTAGTTTCTTCAAAGTGGTACAAACCCGCTTTTTTGCCTGGGCCCACTTTGCAAACCCTTCTGGTTGGCCAAAAGTTATGTTTGAAAATTCATCCGCTCTTCTGGAAATTTCATATTTGGAGTTTGTGAAAACAATTAAGTTGGATTCTGGAGGAAATAATTTCGGATTTTGAAAATAAAAGATGGCGAAGACCAACAAAACTATCATTGAAAAATCATCGAAGGTTCGTTAACCTTTATATGTGGGGTTTACGAGCGGTGATGAATTCGGGTGATAAACACAAAAACCCAAGCTTGCGGGTGGTCATAATCTTTGTCTCAACCAGGAAATTAGAGCTATTACTCAATACAACCACATACTATAGGAAAAAAAAAAGGTTTTACATACCATCACAGATGATCCATCTTCATTTCGCAGTTGCATATTTGAAATGCTCTTTCTGCTCACTGTGTGCGGTTGCAGGAAGCCCAAATTCTTGTAACACCACAATGATGGTGTATATACATCTTCCGTGCTCATTCCACTTTTATATGACTTTTTTTCTTTGTTTTTTTTGCTGCAAATATTGGGTTCGCAGACCATTTATCTTCACTTTAGCCTCCTCTTTTGTAGTTCCTGGCCTGACCTGCCAAAAAAAAAGGACAATTATAAGCGGTCATCTATTAATATATAGTTAATTCAATTTATTGTGTGTACGAGTCTTAAAGAGCTGGCAACAAACTGTGCTGTTACTATAGCACTGGAAGGTAGACAACTTTTCAAGAAAATCATCTAGAAACACACTTGTATACGTTGCAGACAAGTGCACTGCATTTAAAAGAATTGGTTTTACATCGCCTGTAGATAATAGAAGGTACAATACAATAAATCTATTCTTATGACAAATATTAAGGAACACATATTTTACCCTTACATTAGTGCATAGCATGTGAAAAAATCTACTTTTATATTTTCTCCCACCAGATATACTAAGCATCCAAAATTCATAAAATAGAATTTAATCTGTGGCAGTTTATAAAATGGCGTATCCTTTACACAAGTCCCGAACCTGTCCGTTTTCTCTCCTACAATGTGAAAACGCTTTGGCGAAACGTGAAGTTCCTGTACTCCTGTCTCAGTATTCTGCTATGTATCTCTTTTTTTACCACATATATATATCCTGCGTAGCCTAGTAGGTAGCGCGCTCGACTTCAGTATGAGCGGTCCCGGGTTCGATTCCCGGTGGGAACTAAAAAAAATTTCGGTGTTGACCCAGCATCGTGAGGACAATTGGGGAGCTACTGTGAATAAAAGACAGTGGCGATCACAGTGAGAGCTTCGGCTCTCCTCTCCCAACCCGTCTGGTCAGCGTGGGAACAGTAGACCAACTCCTCCCGGCATTTGCTTGGCGTGACTGAGTAAAAGCCAGGAAAACTCAGTCAGGATGGTATGCCGCTGGGATTGAATCCACGACCTCCCGAAGGCTAACCCAACCCTCTACCACTGAACAGGAGAGAAGAAAATGTCTGGACCCCTGAAATTTCCCCAGATCCTACTGTTATGTCCTAAAAATTTCCGACATATATCTTTACATTAAATTTAGCGGCTGGCCACAAGGCAAATAAATAATCAAGTAAAAATGATTTTATTCTGTAACTAATTTAAGGTTTGGCTAAGAATAATAGTGAACAATGCGTAATAGAAATAAATTGAACAAAAAAAAGTAGATAAATAAGCTAAAAATTAACAAATTCCACAAAAATGGCTACTCACTCTAATCGCAAGCAATGCACGTAACGCAAGCTTTCAAGCACGTAACGTTTGTGATAGTTCGATACAGAATATTACTTGTCATTGAGATCAGAACAGGTGGCACCGGCTATTGATCCCGGGACCTCCTAATTACAAGCCAAACACACTATCGAATGATCTTCCATGTGTTACAATCATTACTGTCAATGTAATTATACATTAGAGTAAAAATTCCATTAAATTGTTTGCTGGTATGGCAATGCCATGCAGTGATCGATTTGTTATAAATGACGAAAAGTCTTAAAACTAGTGGTTCGTGGTTTCAACATACTACCTGTTTGGGTAGAAATGCAAAGATTTTATCCCTGGTTGGGGTGATATTCGGAATCAATAACCGGGAATGTAATCCTCACGCACCAGGGGAAATCCCCTGCGTCCCCCTCGGCAAATCGAACCCCGTTTAAGTTCCGAAGAGGGGTGAAGTAAACGAAAATTTACAGAAGAAATGATACGGTTAAAAGAATATGGAGTTCGTGAATATTGTAAAGATGCAAGGACTGCCGTCTCGTATTGATGTACAATAAAGCAGAAAAGGCGGTGAAGAAGAGGGAACTTTTGCAGTAACAGAAGGTAATATAGAGCGGGAATTAGGGTTAAGGTTTACTTTATCTACTCCAAACGACCACCACCCTATCGATCAATATTACACGCTCTACACCACTCGTTTTAAAACCTATTTACCACTGACACCTCCATACTCACAACCCAAAATGGAGGTATATAAAAAATAGTACAACCAAACGACAATAATTCATAAAATAAGCACTCCAGTTGATTTGGAGACGGATATAGTGGCACGCGGAGGAATACTAATGGCGTCATTCTGATTTGGCACTTTTTAGCTTTTCTATTCTTTAACTATTTATAAGTTAAGCTACAGTGAATTAGGTTAGGTTAGAAAAGTCAGGTTCGATTATATTTTATATACGCAGTTTATCGTAAGCGACCTGTGATTTATCCTATCCTGGCCTGCGCTGTGCTATCAGCTGTCATTGTAACACCTGATAATACGCTATAGTCTATTATTTGACTTAGCCAATGAGTAAGAAATTCTGTAAATGGATTATGCATCGCCGTTGTTGTTGTTATGTTATCTCAGAATTTTTAGCTTTCGAGAAATTAATTGGCGCCTTAAATATTATTTGTTTGTTGGCTCAAATTTCCCCAGAGCCTGGCTCACCGGATCGGGACATATTCTGCACCTTTGCCACTCGGTCCATGAAGTTTGAACACGTCTCCCAACCCACTGCCGATTTGATATAAAAGATTTTCAAGACAGGCAGGTCCTTCAAGACGAACTAACTCTTCTCAAAGGTCGGTAAGCCTTCGACTTCGTCCACATTTATTATCAAGTAAAGCAATTGCGCTTAAAACTCGTCCCGCTACACAAGTTGTTTGCGTTTTTAATTACTCGTGATTTTTAAAGATGTCGCTATAGTCACAAAGTGTGCACCGTCCAAAATGCTTTCTTTGTAATATTCTTCCGAAGGTTCCTTTATTTTACTTTTCTTTTTCACAAAGGAAACATTTCGGATTTGGCCCTACTACTGTAGTTGGTCAGTAAAATGTTTAATATATAAAAAATTACCAGAGCTACACCAAGCATTTCCTGCAAATGGGACTTTCAGTAAATGTTTATCATAAACACACTATAACATAACAAAAATTCAGAATTTTTGAAGATGCATTTTTTGAAAAAATTGGGGTCAAATTTGAACATTTTTAATTTTAAATTGTGCAGTTATTTTTATGACAGAGTT
>JAGDQP010063073.1:1677-11776 GCA_022664845.1 Lepisma saccharinum
ATTAAACATGAACGTCTAATAGTCCATGATCACTAGTAAGTTAAGAATATACTACAAAATGTTTCGAAAGACGCCATCTTAGATCCAAAATGGCGTATCCAAAAATCCGTTTTCCACACCGTTTCAACTAGAGAAACAAAATTTGTCATAAAGGTGTATCTTCAGGAGTAGTTTAGGTAAATATTACAATATGTTGAAAAAATCGCCATCTTGGATTCAAAATGGCCGCCCAAAATCCAATCAGGAATCATTTATTTAAAAAAACAACATCATATTTCATTAAAAACAATTATCCTTTAAGTATACGCTAAAAAGTTAAAATGTTAAGCGGGTTCAATTTTGCAACTCTGACTTAGAATTCGTAATCAGCGACTCAAAAACCCATGAATATGATATTCATCTTTATTTTAACATGATATATAGTCTGAAGGGGGTTACAGTTTGCAACTCTGACTTCAGATTCGTAATCAGCGACCCTCACAAAAAGAACCGAGTATAGATTTTGAGACAATTTACTTACATTTTTTTACTTTTGGCCAGCTTTTTTGGAATCGGCCGCACTGTGCGGTCGGCAGCAAGATTCGAACGCACGGTACGTACCCACTGCGGATGCGAAAAGACAGGTTAGGAAAAGACACTTTAGTTTTCCTCATATACAGAAATCTAGCGTAAATTAGGCCTTCATGCACAGAAGGGCTTCAATACATATATCTCTTGCCCATTGGCAGGGGTATAGAAGACATCTACGCCATATATGAAGTAGTGACTATTAATGATTATTGGTGTGTACAAAGGCAAAAAAAAGGAGCAATTAAAATTCCTAATGAACCAACGAAAATTTACTATTTCTAATGTAAATTAACCTAATTATAAACTACCTGAAGTCAGTTATGTAGCAGTGGTCACCGGGGTTAAATTTGATGGTATTTGGTGCTCCCTCTACACGGTCCTTAATATGTTGTGTTAATATGTTCTCGCCTCGCGTTTTAAATACAGATTTCTAATTTCTCCTCGTAAAGTGCGCCTAGGCCCGGGCATATTGGGCCTAGTGGTAAATCCGGCCCTGTTTACTTGTGTGGCTAAGAACTTTCTATATACCAAATACCATGCTTTTAAGAAAGTTTTAAACTGATCTAAAGATGTTGGCTTCTGAAAGAAAAGTCGCTTTCGTTTCATATAATTTTGTGGCTTTAGGATTGATCAAATAAATAAAAAACGTAATTACAAAAAATGTGCTGTACAAAAACTTCATTTGAAACTTTTTTCGATGTGATGCTGTTTCCGAAAAAATTGAAGGAAAAAAAAAGTGAATTTCGGGCGCCATTTTCCAATATGGCTGCCGTAGCAGAAATTTGATTTTTGGAAACTTTTAGTGTATTACTTGTGTGGCTAAATAATATATATGTATACCATGTTCCATGCTTTTAATGTTTTTTTACCTAATTTTCTTCAAATTGCTACACTACTGTGTTAGAAGATAAAAATGAATTCTTCCAGAGTACACTAGTAAAATTGCAATTTACATGTCACACACAATATTTATCAACGTCACATGCAAATTATTAACGTGTGCTAATATATATCGGTGCTGTGAACGTGACATTAGATACTTTGTATCAGTTTGTTAGTCTCAAATGAAAACAATCTATTAGTGCGTGCTGATGTTTATTTTCACAATAAATGTAACGATTATTCTTTAATGGCAAGTGTGATAGGTATGAGAAATAGCTTGTGACACCTAGTGGTAAGAACACAATCACCATGCCAAATTTGTCCACAATATCCGTTCAGAGTTTAAGTACAAAAAATCGCAGATACGCTGCTTACTAATACTCTCTTTGCTCCAATAAAGACCAAATTTAAATATTAATAAGCATTATTGATTTCAAATGGAAACCGATACGCTTTGTTTGGTCAATTACGAACGTGGAATATCAGTTAAATAATTCTTTAATATTTTGTTATGGTATATTCTTGTTTATTTCTGAACATTTCATGTGTTTTGGACCAACAAATGAGCAACACAGAGATATTAAATAATTTGGACCAAAACTGGAACCATGAAGACTCTTTATGTTACAGAGGCGGTTTGGATTATCCAGCGTATTGCCGTAGCGTAAGAAGAAAGGTTTTAGTGCGATATGAGCCATTGTTATTAAATGTGCAGTAAGTCTTAATGTATACTGCTGTGTATGTAGTTATGACGTCGGGAGTTCTAACATATCCCTATCTATATCAACTGCACTCAGCGTGACTTTAGTTAAGATGCGTCGTGGTCTGTACGTAAGACGTCAAGCGACCCTCTGGTCGACTCGTACTGCTTTGTAACAGGGACGTATTTAGGGGCTGGGTTGGAGCAGCTTTACCATCCCCCAAATTTAGAGTAATTCTTAAAAAAAAAAAAGAATTAATATAATTTTAGAGTAAATTGAGAGGAACTTCTGGTATTATGGAAGTCGGGTAATATGAAATACTCGTTTTTCTCGTTTGTGATGTTACGTACTGGCAAACAGGAGAACTACTTCTACACACTCCCATAATTCCCAGTATTCAGTTGGAGTTCAATAGGTACATGTGTAAGGTTACTACACGCAAGAACCATAATTTTCAGTAATTAAAACATTTTGCAAGTTCGGTCTGTAATGTCTATGTGCCTTTAGGAAAGCATTGTAATACATTGTATGATTGTGAAATTATAAGTTTACATGTTATTACTGGACTTGTAAAAGTCGCTTTGATTTCATGTACCGTGAAGTACAATTAGCAGCAACCTCATTTTCAAGATCGCGTATCGGGTAATATGGAATATTATAAGATAGGTCGTTTCATTAAGATATTTCTACATCATTAAAAAAATGCATTCCTATCTGAGACGTTTCCAAGTGACAATGATGAGTAAATTTACTGACGATTCCAAAGAAGAGATGTGGATACAGTGCTTATCTTGTTCATTGTGGGTGCACTACGATTGTGAAGGTGTGGAAAAATAGAGTACGTTTGTGACTTTTGCATAGCATGTATTCAACAATTCTGCAACGATAACCTTTTCCTTGTATTCTTACGCCATTAAGTTTCAACTTTATCTCACAAGAGTTAAGTATCTCACAATACTCGATTATTCTATATTACCCTCCAAACTGACATTTCTTATAAATCATGCAATAATTTCCATAATCGTAATTGTTTATCAATTATCATTATAAGTACACGATATTAAATATCCAAAGTATACATGCGTTAGCCATTCAATTTGTTTTTCCCGAAACATAATACGCTAATAATGACGTAATGAAAAATGGTATTCCATAATACCCGAAGTTCCTCTATATTTCATACCCTTGTACCCAACCTCGGAAACAGATGGACACTTCCCAAAACTAACTCTGTACCATAATATTTGTATTATTATTACTGCCAATCAAAATTTATTTAAACGAAAGTTTTTCTTTCTTTCCTTTTCTAAAAGAAATGTTTAATTGAACAATTATTTTGGTCAAACACAAAACAAACATTTCTCTTTATGTGTAAGGAATATTACATTTTAAAAAAAACACAGTAAACGGAAAAAGGACATAAACATATTTATGTTATATATATTGTTTCCTATAAGAAGATGAAAGATAAGAAAGAGCACGATAATTGAAGAGAGACAGAAGAATATAAATGACAAAATGTGGTTGTCTCATCCAAGTTGAAGCGACACAAGGACGACCCCATTTAAGGCACTTCCCGCTAATGGCAAAGCCTCATCAAAAAACTATGGTGGTTTATGCCAACAACTTAGTATGGGCGGTTTATAAATCGCTTCTATAGAGTAAAAAAAAACTTAAGGAAGAAAGTGGGAGGAAAAATTGCGTGCTTCTCGAGCCCACAGCTGATGTAATCATCTCCTCCGAAACGGAGAGTATGTGTGTGTGTGTGTGTGTGTGTGTGTGTGTGTGTGTGTATACTCAGCTCGGCAATACGACAGACAGGTCATCTTTTCCATTTTCCTCAAGAAAAAAATTAGAGCAAACCGTATATAAGGAACTAGATGGGGAATATAGATAAAGGAACCGTCCCCAACTCCCACTTCAAAAGTTCTAGTCCCTCTCTCATAATCTTCTTCTTCTCATTTTTTTCTTCATCTTTATTCTTTTATTCCTTGCATCTCTCCTTTCCACACTCATTTATCATTATGTTTAGCATTATTACGCCTTAAAAACATGCATACACTTCGTGTATATATATATATATATATGTAGGCGAAACTCAAACTGTTTCGCAGTAGCCAAATTTCCTCAAATTGGCTCTTGTCTGCTTCTTTCATCTTCAAGATGTTACACGTATGAGAGGTGGAAGGGGGTTGGTGGAGCTTTTTGACTGATGTGTCTTGATATTAAATAATCATTTATCTCTGTCAACAAGTTTTACATGTTTCTGCTCTGAAACAAAATATGTATATAACCCTAACAAATCATTTTTTTAGTCGATTTTCTTGGCAGAAAACTTTGCCTTTAATTTTTTTCCTTAATTGGTTTAAACTTATCTTCAACCATTTTCCCTTTTTTCAAACTTAATAAAATTAAATATGAAAAGTGCAGAAGTCAAGGGTTACAAGTGACATTGATTTTTTATCTATAACCCGAAATATATGTGACGCAAAATTCTACATAGACACAGTAATGTCCAAGGAGTGGCGTATTTAAGTATAGGCCCGGGCCTAGGGCGGTAAATTTGGAAAAGTGCAGCGGCGGAAACTTTCAGGCTCTCATTCCTTGTTCCTAATGTTCTACATCTATTTACCAGTAGAGAAATATTTTTATTTCCCTCCTCGTACGTTTAGTTTACAAGTATAAGCATTTTGGCATGAAACTATACAGACATGGCAGTTCTTTAAAATTGAGAGGGATAGTCCTATTACAAGGACATTGGAGTACGAGGATATGATAAATACCTTCGCCAAGCGAGGCAAAACCTAGAATACATGAATAGATTATGCATGTAAATCAAAATATTAACTAAATATATGAGGGGCGTAAGTTGCTGGGACCTAGGGGCTGGAAGTGCTTAAATACACTACTGGTTCTATATTAAAGATTAACTCGAACTTTGTTTTTTTATTCGTCAATGTCACTTGTGTCTCTTGCCTTCTGCAGGCGATATAGAAGATAGAAAAGGTTGCATTATATTAATGAAGCATTATATGCTCTGAGCCATTTAAAATGTTCAATCGAAATTTTTTAAACCCAAAAACTTTTTTTAGAAGTTGGAAACACTAAAAATTATGTAGTAATAGTAACGTGAACAAATGTTCGTGCTCAATCTGCTTTCAATATCAGTTCAGAGTTGCCATCCAGTGCAATGTTTCATATTTAAACCAAATTATTTCGTCGACTAATTTTTTTAATGAATCTAAGTGATTGCCTTAACAGGCCCTTTAGGGAAACTTTTTCTGACTGTTGTACTGTCTGTAATAATAGAGTTAGACCAGTAAACAGTTTTGGTATGTACTTGCGAAGAGAAATCGATCTGAATTTGTACACAATTATGTGGCTCAATCTGAAATGTCACTTGTCCTTAACCCCGAGGAGGTCGCCCAATTCTCGTAATCTCAAATCGTAATTCACTCTGATCTCAAGAGTTAATAGCTTGTAGATAGCTTATTTTTATGTGATTAGTTTAGGAGAAACTGTCTTAAAATGAGAGAACAATATCCTCTGTTGTAATCTCTTTTAACTGAGTTTCTATTTCTAATAGAAGCAGATTTTTAGCTACTGTGAGAAACCATAATGATAGAGTCGATGGCACGAGAATAGTGACAGGGGGACTTCCTGAAAGTCATCCATTAGGGAGCGAGTTGATTATAGTAAAATTACGGGATATTCACTAAATTCCATCCACTTCAAGGAATTATACTTTCTTTAGTTTTATTTGTAGTCAGTAGATGATGGAAGACTTAGATAGATTCATCCGCTTTTGTGAACTGAGAAAGCAAGCAGGAGATTAAAAACAAAACAACAACTAAATCACTGAAAAACTATAAGTCAGCATGGTTGGTGACGGGATTAGAGCCCAGAACCTTTCTAATGCAATGCCAACGCCCTATCAACCAAGGTAAGACTATTTCGTTTCTTTTCTTAAGATACGTAGTCGTTTTCATTTCCAATAGATAAGGTAACGATACAGATTTGATTGAATTTGTTCTACGTTATAGATAAGAAGAATCACAATGTTGGTTTAACTCCTTACACTATGTATCGGATGATTTTTTAATACATGATACAATTTATAGCTCAAAGATTATGAATTAACTACAATTTGAATTTATTTAATTTAAGGCCTTTAGCCATCTGAGGCTCAGGCCACAATAACTGCAAGTAAAGGAAAGCTAACAGTATCTGAAGGATGCTCAACAGGTCTGGTTCAACAAGTCACAATATGTTCGTTACCACCAACATGTTATAAAGTGTTGAGTAATAATATCCTGCTAACACACCTAAACGTACATGAAGATGAAATAATTGCAGATCACCAATGTGGATTTAGAAAAAAATGCCTTGAGACATATATTGGAGAAGAAGCCGGTATACAATTGGCAGTTTACCAGTTGTTCGTTGATTTTGATTAAGTATATGATTCTATCAAATGGGAAAAGTTATACAGTGTCCTGGTACGGTTTGTAATTTCGAAAAAAATATTTTTCAGCTAGTAAGTATGTGTCTCAGCAACCTCATAAGCATAATATGTATAGGAATTAAAATATCAGATAGTTTCTAGATTTGCAACGGATTGAAACGAGGTGATGCCTTGTCACACTGCTGTTTAACTTTGCAATTCTAAATATCTAACGTTGAATGTCTTGAGCCGCCTGTTTATATATGCAGATGATGTAGATTTATTAGGGAAAGATGTAGATGCACTACAAAGTAACAGTGAGGTCTTAGCAGAAGCTTGCGATGGAATAGGTCTACATGTAAATGAAGAGTAAACACAATACATGAAAAGTTGATGGAAATAGAAACTTAACAATTAAGAATGAGATCATAGAGGATGAAAAAACATTTAAATACATGGAGGCATATGTAACAAACAAAAACGAGGTCACGAAAGTACTATATAGTCAAATAGCATCGGGAAACTCAGCATTGCACTCATTTTAGTGATAAATATCAAGGAAGCTGGAATTGAAAATATACAGAATGGCTATTTAGAATGTTGTGAAAGTTGTGAGTATGACCCTTGCAGATGAACATAAATTTGGTATGTTTTAAAAATAAGATTTTGAGAGAGAGAGAGAGAGAGAGAGAGAGAGATGGACCGAAACGGGAAGAAATAATAGGATAATGGAGGAGACTGCATAATGAAAACTTCACAGACTGTATGACTCACCCGATGTTCTAAGAATAATGAAATCACAAAGACTGAGATGGGTGGGCTATGTAAATTGGATTGTGGTTGGTAAACCGGAAATGACTTTTTAATTCGCAGCAGATTTATGTTATGGGACCAAAAACTAACCAATCACGTACTGAATTGTAAGCATTCCGAAATAGTATGAGAAAATTGTGTATCAAAACAACTCGGAGACTCGTGATGACTCTAAAATACCGAAACAACGGTACTCTGAAGGATGTAAGAGAGGTGGTTAATAATACAGAATAGATTATATAAGAATTAGTTGAGTTGTATGAGTGCGCTGAAAAAATAAGGATTATGAAGGAATGTGAAATGGGTGAATCTGTTATTGAGGATAGTAACAAATTATTACAGTGGTGAATTTCAGATTAACATTGAAATCTTGGAATGAGTAAGTATTTACTTAAGTTTCGAATAACGAATAAAATGGATGTGATAGCTGATAGTTAGTATTACACAGCGAATGATAGAATACATACAATCCCTAGTACGAAATAATTCGTGCGATAAATCGTACAATATTTTACAGTGTTTCACAGGCTACAATTGTGGATAACAGGTGATAATCACTATCCGATAAAGATGAATCTGCTAGAGATTATAGTTATGACATCTCAGTCTCTTAACGCAATTATGATACTAATGTTTGTGAAAGTAGTCCATTTTTTAACGGATAAGAATTGAAATATTGATAACAATTATCAGGCAGCAGCAATTCAGTTTGTCTTAAAACCACATTCTATTCAGAGAAGCTAATTTCTACTAGCTTTCAGTGGTAACAAAGTGTCTTAGATTTACTTCTGTACTTCAATAAAGATATGTTTACCTCTTTCGACAACTCATAATTTTCAATGTGAACACAGAAATAACGTTGAAGTATTTGTTCTTTGATAAATTATTCACCATATATGCTGTTTTTACAATATTCCTGAGTTTATACGATATATAGCATTACGCAGCACGTCAAAAACATACAAATCACGATATATTAACTTACATTTACGCCTATGGGTGTCAGTTGGTAATACTGTAGTTTAACTACTTCTAGCATAAAGCACTGAAAACACTTCAAAATGCTACGTCTACGTTTCTATAGCAATGCAAGGTACTAAAATACACACAAAATACACAAATATGGAGTGAAGTAGCTTCCATGTGATTCCTAAGCTAGATATACATATACGTGTGCATAGGGTGGTCAGCTGTCTTGACTCTTGTATAAAAATAAGTTCCTCCTAGTTTACGTATTGCACAGCCAGCTATGAATTGACGTCATCGATCCATTTATATTAAGTCTACTTCTGCAACATAGTGTTCAATATTTTTCATTATTTCGAATGCACAGAATGTTATTCAAAACCATACAGGGATATGAGTGCAAAGATATATAATTACAATACCATCTACATCGTGTCGTTTCCCACACATCATGCATGCAGCAGATTCATAGTCATAGAAATGAGAAATGGCCGTGAAAGAGTCGAAAGTACATCTGACTATTTTGCAGGTTCACCCTTGGGGGCGAGCACATGTGTTATGTATAGTAAAGAAAGCGATCCAACCTGACTTGATCTAACGAGCATTCGCTCGCTCCACTATTTGTCCGCGTTTTTTTGTAGAAAAATACTTATCATTCATAACACAAAGTGACGCCATTAGTTTTCATCCGCAAGCAGCGGTCAACTAGAGTCATTGTCTGTTGCTCCAGTAGAGTTGCCATCTATTATTATTTAACGAAATAATGATAACATGTGACTTTTGTAACAATTTTTGGATTGCTGATTGTCTCTAGGTACTTGTAAATGTGTCTATGTTAATTATTTTGATGGAAGTGAGTAGTAGATGGTTCAATAGCTGGCGAAAGCTGGGGGCGCCAAAGGAAAGTTTATCCCAAAGCAATAAAGCAGCTTTATATGCTATACCAAAGGGGAAAATCTTATTTTGCAAGTCTGGTCTCTTGTATGAGAGGTATTAAAACTATTATGAACCGAAAAATAATAGTTATCCACCAGGCAGCCGGAGGTTGCCTCTACTGGGTGTTGCACTGAGGCCCGCCGCCAGCCACTAAGAGTTGGGAACCACGAAAAATTTAGGGAGTGTAGGCTTACGCAACGTACATAAAATTAGACATTTGTATCGGGGCAAGGAAAATTTACTGGGGCTGAGATCCCCTGGCTGCGTGCTTGGACTTTCACTATGTGAGAGAGGATTGGGTAGCTAATCAGACACAATCAATCAACGTAGAGTTAAATTATGTAACATAGACACAAAAGAAGAAGTAACCAGATTTTCAAATAAAGGGACGTTATATCAATTAGTTACGACTTTGAGAAAACTTAGAAAAATGTCATAGCTATAATATTGAGGATAGAATTTGATAGTTTGTCACAATTTTTCGTGGCTAGAAATTTGTATGACTGTTATTGTTATATCAGTTTTAGAAGCTTTGAAGATTCACTAAACGTTTTCTCCAAGCTATTTTGAACTATAAAGTCTAACAAGCCCGCAACTTCTGACATGGATCAAAATTCTTCTGCCGAGTAGATTGAAGACAGTTCGTGACGACAGAGCTTTCCATTTTTAAGAAATATGTACATTGAACATGATTTCTACACAGTTTGTTTTGCAAAATTCCAAAAGTAACTCGAAAATTGCTCTTGAGTAAACAGCGTGGCTGCCATAACGTGACATTTGAATGTAA
>JAGDQP010063074.1:0-11776 GCA_022664845.1 Lepisma saccharinum
TGTACTGTTCTGAAGACACACTTACAGACTTTTCTACAGAAAATTGTTCATGAATCACATCAGGTATGAGTTGAGCAATGAATTCACTATTATGAACTAATTCTCTACAAGTTTTGAAAAAAAGTATTCCTGGAAATACTTACATGACCCTGTCGTTTGAAAATTTCATAATACTCCACAAACGTTTTATGGTGATTTACTTGATTCCAGAAATGTTTTGAATGTACTTTGCCTGTATTCCACACATATATACAGTTATTATGAAGAATCTTTAACTTACACCGACTACAAGTAATTGGGTTGTCCTTTAAATATGTACGAAAGGTTTGTAATACACACGAGTCCATATCAAAAATCCCACCACAAAATACACAATAGTCTGACATTTTTTCACTTGTTCCTTGTATAGTACTTTAGAGTCTCACTCAATCTTTTGCTTTGCGATCCTTGTCGTGCAACAAATCAATAACACCTTGCATATGAACTTTTACCATCTTCCAAAGCTTATATTTCATATTTCGCATAATTGTTTCATCATCACCAACATTACTCAGTTCAGGATGATCTTGCTTATAAATAACATAGAGTTCTTTCTCTGTTGAAGGTTTTAAGGTCAGTCTCCACACACATTTACGAAAATGTTTTTCAATTTCTTCGCCTGTTACTAGTTCATTTAGCTTGATATAGCCTAAACACGCATGCACAGTTTGGTTATTTTCCTCATTAAAACACTCTTCAGAGATCGAAGCACTTTTAGGATTCCACTGATGTAAGGCCAGACGAATACACTTCTGATCTATCCACTTGTTCTTGCATCCACACTTGGCACTTTTCACAATTACGCGAGTCCCTCCTGTTGGTTTCGCTACTGCTGGTACTGTTGGTGCTGCTTTTCCTGCTGATCCTAGTAGTGGTGGAGCTATTCCTGCCGCTGCTGCTGCTCTTGATTGTATTGATGATGACTGCTTCACTCCAGCATTATCATAAGACAAACGCTTCTTTACAGGATATTCAACTTCCTCCAACACACGCTGCTTTGTCTTTGTATCATTATTCTTCTTTGGAGGTAATGATGAATATACCACACTAATATCTTCATCCTCCGTCTTTGTCTTTGGCACTAGCGAACAATAGACTTCCTTAATATCCTCGTCATCATCCTCCTCCTCTATATTAAATGAAAAAGAAGATAATAATGATGGTTCACTCTTCACTTTAGACTTTAACAAACTATATATGGTACGGTTTTTATCTTCTTCTTCATAACTGCTATCCAATAATTAAAATGTATCGTCAAGCTCCTCCACATCATCTACTCCCAACTTAACAGGACGTGCTACACCTTGCTGCTGCTCTGCCATGACTGAAGCTTCCCTCTCTTTATAATGATACATACAACACTACTGCCCTCTATATATATAATCAAAAACTTTCACCCACGCCATGACGTCAGGTAACAAGTAATTTCCTACATCCTGTCAATGACCTTCTGAAGTCAATAGTCAACTGCTTGCTTGTACCCACGCCGTGACGTCAAACATCTTGTACTATCCTGCCTCCCGGACAATGACCTCGTGACGTCAAAAATCATGTTCTGACTTGCTCCAGCACTACAATCACAACATGATAACGTTGCACTCAACATTTGTCAACATCACAGGTCAATGACCTCTGTCACGTGATGGAGATTTCCAAACCCTATCTTGGATTACGTAATCACTTTTTTCCCACTCATAATTCATTGATAGTCTTCTACGAACGTCCACACCACGTCATGGGTTCAACTACCTACCGCAGGGGTCAACGACCTACCACGTCAATTCAACCACGTGATGGTTACTCCTGGAATGTAGGCAGCCCGCAATTTTCTAACGAGTACGACCGATATCTACTACCCACCTCTTTCACTACGTGTGGAACTTTAACTTCTTTTTCTTTTCTCTGTTCTTTTTCTAGTTCCTCATCAGAGTAGTACACTTCTTTGCGTAAATTTTCAAATATTTTTATAATTTCCTCTTTATGATGTCTGGTTATTGTCTCATCAAGTTTATTAATGTCCGTGATTAGTTCCTTTTCCTCTCTTGAGTTGCAGTTTCATTCATGCTCTCGCTTTCCGCTATTGTATGTCTTACAAGGCTTTCGCCCTCGTATACCTCTCTTATTTTCATCCTTAAAATTTACTTTAATTTTTATGTATTAAATCCTCTTTATGCTATTTTACTACTTTTTATTCCATTCATTCCTTCATCAAAAGTTTAAGTTCTTCTAAATTTTTCTTTCCTTTTTCGTTTTGATGGTTTTTTCTTCACTGTCCCTATTATAATCTCATTCAGTATTGTATTTTTGCTATATTTTCTCGATCTTTTAACTCTTTGAAGGTGTTGAATACTTTGCTTAGTTCTATGTCGAGTTTCTGTCAGTTTCTCGCTAGATTTTCTAAATCTAAGTTTGATGAATTTACTCTGAGAAGCTTCTTCCCGTTAAACGTTGGGTTTAGTTTCAACTTATATCTAACCATTCTACGAACGCCTGAGATTTTAAAACTGTTCGGAACTAACATATCTTGAACGAGTCTTTTTCGGTTGTAGCACCATTTGAGGCTTTCTTTATCCATTTGCTCGAGACATCTTGAAAACTGCGTTCGAAATAAAGAGTCTGTTGGCTTCTAAAAATTCGACTAGCCTCTCTTCTCTCTTGATTCTTTTGTCAAATTCAAATTTTCTACTTTCATGTCACTGCACCGCTTAGTTCCTACTTTTGTATTTAAGTCATCCACTACTGTTTTCCAATATGATTTACTATTATCCAAAATTATGTGTATCTCCTCGTGTTGCTCTTCGAATTCATCCTCCAGAAGAACACACAGTTGTATAAATTCCATATTATATATATATCGTTTATCTTTATTCTTTACGCATGCGATTCTGTATAAAATTCCTTCAAATCTTTATGATCTGTGTTTTCAGTTTTTTTTTTTTTTTTACAAAGCCAGCCCCAGTTGATTTCCATTTTCCGTTTCTTCAAAGTAGAAAATGTGTTGTTATTGTAGCTCCGACTATTTTTCATTCTTCCTCCATACTTCTGACAATCCTATTACGTCCTACTTAATCCTTGCAAGTTCATTCTTCAGCTTCTTTAATTTGTCCTCTCTTGCAATTGATTGACAACCTTGAGCCTTTCAGAACTGACTCTCACAATTGTGGGGACTACGTTATTTATTTTTGTTATACGCTGGTGAACTTATAAGTTAGAACTTACGTTTCCACACGTTTGTGGGAGCTATTCTATGTGTTGTGCGTTTGTTTAGTATCCGTATCTGCAAATAGGTGGCAGCTAGAGCAGTTCAAAAATGACTTCCAGGAGGGGAGTTGGTTTGTGTGAAAGTAGTAGAGGTAAGTTATTTCTAAAAAAAAAAAATATTAAATATTAATGATTTTACATTTTACTGTTAAATGCTCAAAGATTATTGGAATGTAACTATAATTGCTCTATGTGTATTTGGTTTGCTCGGAAACAAGTCGTCGATAATGACCACCACATTTGTTGTCAGGCTGTACCTATAGTAAATACTGAAATGTTCAATATACAACAACGTGGTTTTGTTTTCTGTAATTTCTTAAAAAAAAAAATATTAATAATATTATTTTATACTAATTAATTATTTATTTTCATATTTCGTTCCGGTTTCTCCAGCGTTTTCAGGATTTATCCGTATTGTTCTGCTAATTTTGAGATTTTCAGATATGTTGAGAAAGACTGGGAAAGAATTCAGAAACTTTTTGGATGAGTCCAACATAGATAATTTATCTGGTGATGATGAAGAGAATGATACAACATGGTAGCCACCATAAAAGAGCCTCTATTATCCAGTGAAGATGATACATGCAATAACGATTTGGGATCAGCTTCGGAGTTCTCAATTGCTATTGGGAGAGACATTCATAACTCTTCCAAAGCTACAGTTGGTCCTCGATAATACTGGACTAGAAATGAATTCACTCCAGTTACTGCGTATTTTCCACTCCAGAGTACTTTCCTGACAGCTTCTTTGATGTAGTTGAAGAGTACACAAGTATTGCTTGGCAAAAACTGGCAAAATAGTAGGAACCTCTTCTATTGAGCTGAAGAAGTTATTTGGAATTTATACCATCATTGGGTGCATTACATTTTCTAGGATTTATCTGTACTGAAATAGAAATATGGATTCCCAATTATTAAAAAGACAACGACACATGATCGTTTTCTCCTCTACGGTACAATTTACAATACGCCTTGCCCGTCGCCAGATTCAGAACAAAATAAGCTGTGGAAAATTCAACCCGTAATATACTGTGTAAGAAATCACTGTTTAACAATTTCTAGGAAATGTAGCTATTACTCAACTGACGAACAGATTATACCGTTTTCAGGCAGGTGTCCTATAAAACAATACGTGAAAGGGAAACCGCGTTCATTAGGTTTAAAAAACTTTGTTGTTACAGCTAGAAAGGCTATTGTTGCAGTTTGAATTATATCAAAATAAACAAACATCAATGGGACACACAGAGTTAGGATCGGGGTCAAACATTGTTTGTCGATTTTTGAAAACCATCCCTTTAAACAGCTTCGTTTACTTTGAAATATATTTTATAATTATTCCGCTTCTAGAGAGAATGAAAAAAATTGAAGACTGAGAGGACATGAACCATATTGTCAAATACTAGAACACAAATGTTAAATTTACGCCAAACGAGAACATGAAAAGAGGAGATATGGAAGAATTCTGCAGAAATAATAACAATGTTGTTCTCGTAAACTGGAAAGATCAAAGAAATGTCATAAAGGCCTCAACATCTCCAGAGCCTGTACAGCAAGTACGTCTTTGGCATTCAGCAGAAAAGAAAGCATATTGAAGTTCCTTACCCTGCATCATTCTATATGTACGCGTATAAAAAGAAAATGGGAGATGTTGATATCACCGATCAGATAATGGAGTGTTACCGAACCTGGCTGAAAACAGAAATGGACACTAAAAGTAATGCTTCGTATGTTTGACCTTGCACTAGTGAATCCATGGATGGAATATAAAGAAGATTGTGTGCAGAATGGAAATAAGTTCTGAACCCGTTAGCATTTCGTATACTGGTACTAGTTAGGAAATCATTACTTACAGCAATGGAAAGTAGAACACGTATCACCTGACAATTTGAGAACGAGAGCGACACAGATGCAGACGAAACATCACAAGAGAGAGCAAGATGTATGTCAAAGGTTTCGGCAATGACGATCTCAGAAAAGAGATTACATGGTCTCAACCATTGGCCAATCTGTGAGAACATAAACATACCAGGATCTGTAGGAAATAAGAATGAAAAGTGTCATTTGTTTTCTTTCCTGGCAAAATTCAATGTTGAATTATTTGAAGGATTTCCACGTCAAATCGTAAATTAATCTAAGACAACAGTATTCGAGCGAACATTGTGTCATTAATCTTTTATTTAAACACAAACTAATAAATCTTAACAAACAAACTATTATTGTTTAATGTGAAATAATTTTCAGTATTTATATTGTTTTGTGTTTCAATACTTTAAAAGTATAAAAGAAAATGTTATGTTGTAACCGCAAAAATAAAGAAAGAAGAAGCACAGGTAACACAAATTGTAAGGCTCCACAATCATGGGAGAAGCACCCTGTGAATAATAGCAATAATAAAAGTAAAAATACACAAACTTATGATTATTATTAATATAAACATTTTAGAAAAGCTAGTAAAACCCAAAAATGACACAAGATTTTCTCTTAGGTCTGTCTGCTCTAGTTGCAGTGTCGTTTTCCTGCCAGTCTACCATCCAAGCTCACGTATTTGGACCCTCCGACGTTCTGCAGGGCTGACCACTGCCACTGGCAGCTGCATTGAGTTCATTCTAACCTGCAATAAGGACTCCCAGGTTGTTTCTTTAGTTGCACCATCATGTGAAAAAATAGGGGAGACAGACATTTGACGCACCACGCTGTCTGAAAATGCAGAGTTGGTGAGCAGCCCATCATATTCGGTCGCCAAGCAGTTGCTTTGGTACAGTGTTCGATTTGTTAGAAATTACGAAGGGGGGATCCTACAAGTAATGCTTGCTGGTAAGTTCGAACCTACTACCTGTTTGAGTAGAAATACAAAGATTTTATCCCTGGTTGGGATGATATTTGGGTTCAACTACCGGGGATGAAATCCTCTTGTACCAGGGAAAATCCCCGGCGTCCCCTCTGGTAAATCGAACACTGCTTTGGTATATTCTTTAGCTTTACGAAAGGTTTAAGGTTTCTCTACGTGTTTCCTTCCTCAGTTACGCTGTTCGTAAAAACATGCACGTAGCCTCTGCTGTAACATGTTCAATAAATAAATATAATATAAAGTAAACAGAAAATTCCTTCAAAAAATATTCTCCCAAAGATAATTTTCGTCAAACAGATCCAGAGATACCAGGGGTGCCAAGGTTACCACAGTGAGGGTACAGGCATGAGAAATTTCGTACAACCCATGGAAAAGTAACAACTGAAGCAGTGGTTACTTAAAGTAAATACCATGGTGGGAGTAAAGTAATACCATACATAAAGTAAATACACAAGTTTTAACTCTATAACGCGAAAACAGTTCATACTAATAGTTTGAATTGGTACGTTACATTAGAATTAGTGTTAACTTCTTCTTAATTTACAGTTTTTCTCTACCACTGCATATTTTGTGTCACCCTTCTAAATTATGTGCGAAATATAAGGTAACCTCCAACTTCGTAAGATCAAAACCTCCCCACATACTTCGTAAGCGTATGAGCATCTATATAGAAGGTAAAATATCCACTCATAACATGTTATGCTTTCCGTAAGCAGATATGAACTGAAATGAGAAATGAAGGGACTTTTAGTAAAGTTTATTTCGTATGGCCATTTTAGTTACCATGGACCTCGGGTCGTTTAGTGATACAAGTGCAATGCAGTTAAAGTCCAGATACAGCTATCTCCCAACCAGGATTCGAACGTGAAGCCTCGTGAACGACGGCTTAGCGCCCTAGTCAACGTGTCTACTGAAGTCGACCAATCAACGTGGTCTTTACATGCGAATTGGAGTCATAGATTCTTCTTTACGCCTGTCACTAAATGCTGACTAGTAGTCGAATTCTTAAATTTCAACTAAGGATATACATGGTGGGCTATTCGAACTCGGTTTTAATGCTAGCTGCGTGTCTCTACATCTGTTTTTTGTACTACGATAAACGCTAACCAACACAGACCATAATATGAACTTAAAATTTACATGTTATGTGAGGATTTAATTATTGAATTTCAACTGAACGTTAGGCGTAGTACAAAAGCTTTAAGTGATGATGTACACTAATAAATTAATCAATGACATCAGTTATATTTCGAGGAAAATAAAATTGATATCTCCAATACGCAGAATTTTAACCTTTAAACCGGTAATAAGGGTCCCCGAAGGTTGAACCCCCAAGTACTTTTTCTTATGTAACTGTGCAATTTGTCAAAATTTTGAGAAATGATTTATTGCATTCTTCCAGTGTAGTTTTATCTTCATACTCCAGTACTCATGTTTCAATTCCACCTTAAGGTGCATTTAAAAAAGTTTAGTGATTTGTAACGTAAACGGACAAGATATCTAATAGACCCGTAATAATTTTAATGCTTTTCATCTAGTACAATGAACAGTGATTCTTCATGAAACTTATACTACAACAACTACTACGTATTTTTTAAAAAAATACTAACCCCCAGTTTTACAATCAACCGCTAAGCTTCTAGCCAGTGCTAAGTTGAGGCCAAGTCATAACTTGCAATGCAAAATTATGACTTTGCCTTAAATTAGCGCTGGCTAGAAGCTTACCAGTCGATTATAAAACTGGGGTAAGTAGATTTCCGTAGCGCTATAGCGTACGTACCTCGTATTTCTACATGTGTTAGCTTTAGAATCAGCCACCTACTGGCGCTACCTCGTTTTATTTCCCGCCTTGTTTGTATCTTTACCCGCGGAAGTTCGCATAGAGTTACTGTGTAATGTTGAACTGCCTTCTACAATGGCACGCACAAACACGGTTTTACAAAGTGCTGAGGAAACGGTTAACGTTTTGGATAGAGCAAGTATAATACATACTAAAGAGCAACTTTTACCAATAGGAAACTATCACGAAACTATGTGGCATATGCAATGATTCAGCTCATGATTGCTATACAGAGTGCTGCAACATAATACCAATAAAACAACCTCACGAGATTGGAAGGGGGCGGTGGAATTGATGGAAATGCAAACTAGGCAATATGTGAGTAAGCTGTAGATGAATCGGTTTTAGGTCAAGGATAGGTGGAATGGGAGGAGTTTGGAAAGAAGTACTTCGTGACAACCTTGTCAAACAGTTTTTTTTTAAATCACAGAGAACGAGGCATGGTGGTTGTGATTTGTTATAATGGGTGGTTATCATGGTGGAGTTGGTTGTTGATGCTGTATGAGGGTCGGAAGATGATGAAATCAGATTTCGATCTGAGAGGTTTATGGGTAAGCTTCTGACAAGGATTCGCTCCAGGGTTTTGCTAAAAGTTGGTGTAAGCTGAATGGTAGAAGGATACTGTGGGTAGATTTCTTAGGGTTTAAAACCATAGGTGTTTTGGAGGCCTTCCAGTCAGCGGGGTTGAATCCTGTTCGGAGAACAAAGAATGAGGGAAAGGTAACAGAAGGTGCACGGAGCTTCAGTTACGTGGCGATAGGTGATAAGGTCATCCTGGAGCAGGGTCATGCTTGTGGTTTGTGGCATGGATGATATCGTCGACGTGACTAGCGCGGTGAGTGGGCTGTTGTCTTGTAATGCATGTATGGAGTAAGGTTGCAGGTGGAGAGAAGTAAGGTTTAGTCATGCTGGCGTTGGAGTCTGTCAGGTTGTAACGGAGTGAACATGTTTAATTGAGTAGAATTCATTTATGGCATTTAGGCATCTTTGGCACAGGCCGCGGATGAAGATGTAAGTAGTTCAGGAATGCATCTGATTTTCTTGGCCGGTGTGTAGTGATCCGGCATGAGATAGGGTGTGACTGTACTTTACTGTGAGGGTGTTGAATCTTTCCCAATATTTGGTTGGGGGATTTATGTTGTCCAGTTTGTCACAGGTTTTGACGCATTGTTTTATTTTATAAGTTTTGAGGTAGTTGCAACGGAATTTGTAGTGCACTGAAGTTGTCGATAGAAACGAAATGATTCAAAACTGCCTGTCTGTTTATAGTCTTTCTATAGCTATCGGGAGCGTATGATCATCGGATGGTATTGCGATAATAGTTTTAGACAAAATAGAGTGTAGTTTGATGTTGGGATGTATTGATATGTTGCTTTCTGGCGCAAATGTTGTGGGAGTAGGTTCCGGTATGACCTTGTTAGACATTAGCTTCTAACTTACGTAGCTGATATAATCAAATATAATTTAAATAGTAAGTGTAGACTAAGATGTTTTATTCCTTTTAATTATACTTTCATATTAAATAAAACAGAGGTAGAATTCCGTTTCTTTCTATCATTAAAAATTAATTAAAATAATTTTATAACTAAAGATGATTAGTTATGTCATCTATGCGATCAACAAGTAAAACTTTTTATTACTGTTTCTATTGCCATGTTTATAATTTCTATACGTTTGTAATAAATTACTTGAATATTTATGTAGTGTTTTCTACTTCTGAACATGTCTCTAAGCCGTTACTAGGCAACTGGTATATTCTTCAAACTTACAAAGGTTCGTATAAACCACATTTATACACCGATTAATTTGTCATTATTTATCATACATCATCAATCATCAGATTTAGATTCATACATATCACCATTCGCTCATCATCTGTACATCCACTCAATATTGTAGCATTTTCCTTGTTACAGTTGCATATGATTGTACAAATTATTCAATGTTTTCTGGTCACCATTAGTTTCCTTTGCGAAATAATCGTACTTCTCATATGTATTCCCCTAGAGCAGCTGTTCCCAAATGTTCTGTCGCGCAGCGCCACAGGGTCGCGAATTTTTGGAATTTAAAAGTAAATTTTATGCCATCAAAAAATCTTCGTACAACGCATTCTATTTACTATTAAGCAGGGCTGGATCTACGAACAGCAAGACCCAGCAATGGGGTGGGGGGCGGACACGGGGAGAAAATCAAACGAAGTTTGATCATGGCGAAAATTATTCTTAATGTAACTGTTTGTTGTACGCTATCCCAACTTGACTGAAAATAAAGATAGCATAGAACGTGGCAATTGTGGGAAAAGAAAATTAAAACTGGAAGAATCATTTATCGGATTTTTTTTTTAAGACGTAACTGCAGCTGGTCGTTCTACCCTAATCTGAACAACCTGCAAGGCTTAGACAATGAAAATGCAGAGGACAAGACTATGATGTCGCCTCTTTAATGAAGGTAACTTACGTATGTGTGAAGAAAAAAAAACTACATGTGTATTATGCAGCATGCAACTTAAATTTGGTTATTAATTATGCTTTCGGAAGTGTGAGAGATGTAGTCAATTATTTGACAACTCTGCAGTCTTTGTACATTTTCTTCGGTCACAGCATCAACAGACGGGATACTCTGTCTTCAATAACAGGTGAATCTAATGTTACATTGAAAAAGCTCAATCCGATGAGGTGGGCATCAAGACATAGATCGATTCTAACGGTAAAGGTGAGGTATCTTGACATGATGAAAGCACTTAGAAGGATTTCACTTGAAAGTAAAACGCAGAACGAGGTGTCCGCAGTAAACAAACTTACGAAACTTTTGAACTGTTTTCCGTTTATAATCTTATCCAAGTTATTTATTCAATTGAACAACACCTGTAAGTTTCTTCAAGAAAAAGAAACGGGTCTTTAAAACGCCACTTACAGGCTTAGAACGACCAAGGATACTTTGAAACAGATGAGAGGAAATTATCTAGCCATGTAAGAGGAAGCTGTAGGTGTTGGAGCTAAACGGGAGATGGAACCAGTATTTCCCAAAACAGAGAACTAAAAGTTCAAAAGCATTATAGATGTTCAAACGGAAAGAATGCTTTCTGGGTTAACATTTTCTACGCTCTTTTGGCACAGTAAATGGCCAAATTGATGAACGTTTTAACAACTCTACAAAACGTTATAAAACTTTTCTGTTCTATTCCTTGAAGTTTTTCTGAACTACCAGATGATTTTTTTTTTAAAAAAAAAAAGAGCTAGTGAACTTCAAAGGAAGTTTCAAAATTATATTTATCCTTCTCTGCCTCCGGAACAGAACTCTTTTCGTGATGGTCCTACAATGAACTTTCAAAGCTGGAAATAGAATTTGAATTAAAATTTTTCTCTTTATTGAATGTGATACTTTAGCTTCAAGCTATCCTAAATATTGACTGCTCTAATATTATTTTTACATTGCCAATAACAGTTGCTTCAGTAAAAGTATCTTACTCTATGTTGAAGAGGGTAGAAAGCTACTTTAGGAGTTCAATGGGACAGGGCAGACTTAGTGATCTGGGAATGTTTGCTATCAACCAGCTATAAGCCTCAGAGCTGGACAAAAGGTCATTAATAAACTAATTCATAGATATCATAGATTCATAGAAAGTAAGGAAGAAAGACTTTTTTAAAGAACTTTTCCAAATTTGCATAACCAAATATTCAAATGTATTGTAATAATTGAAATAATCTCAATCCTCAAGTTTCAAAATATGAAATAGTTCGTTTTCATTATAACTTTGATTACTTCGTTAAGAATTGTATCAAGTTGTA
>JAGDQP010063077.1:0-11776 GCA_022664845.1 Lepisma saccharinum
TTCAATTACTTTTTAATTATATTTTTTGACATAACATTAGTAAGAAACACATTAAACAAATTCTATACCATAGTTGAAAATAACATATTGAATATACGTTGTACTAACATTTTATCAACGTAATGGCGTGTTTGTTGAATTATGGTTTAAAATTAAACGTAGTTTTTTTCAACCGATAACGGTTAATCAACGAAATGAACCTAAAATCGACGTTAAAAATACGTACGTGTGCTACTGGGGAGAAAACCTTTTAAAAACTGTTTGCACAAAAATTCTATAGATTTTTAATACAAATGTTCTCGATTTTGTTTTTGTAAAAATTAACAAAAAATTTTGAATCAGCGATCCAAAAAGCGTAAATGTTCTGACCTACACTCAAGTTCAACACCACTTTCATATTTTGGACACGTTTTCCGGTTTTCAGACCACTGTGCACCGAGTCCAAATCGGTTGACCGAGTCAGACCAGGTCCCGAGCGTACACCCCGGTGACCAGCTGTAAAACTTGACCCAAATGATGCAATTAACTGGGTAACCCGTTTCAGTTCTTGCTCCTTTAACATTAGGTAAATTGACACTTCTGATTGAACTACAGAATTTTGGATTACTCCTTTGGATTTCCGTCTTCTAGAACATCGAAAAATTATTTACACCTGACTGGTATCGCCTATTTTTATATTGTAAGGCCTACAAACATTCAACAGAACCCTTGGCCGTGTTTTCTAACGGCGAGATCTCTGGGTAGCCGAGAGGTTAGCGCGCTCTCTTTCTGTGCGCATGGTAACGGGTTCAAATCCTGCCGAGGTTCATTGAATGGAGTGGTTAGGAGTCCACTTTAATAAAAACTTTAAGTCTCGTCCGTCTCGTCGAAGCTCACTAGCTTGTTTAGGACGTTAATAACAATTCAATGAATCCAATAGCGAAAGCTCTTTACAAACCGAGTTTGAAGATTAGAGAAAATTACGGTTCCGGTTCATGTATGGTATATTAAATTGCACATCCTAGAGCAATTTATTGGTTAGTCCTAATGACCTATTGTTACAGACCAAGGCAAGACAGAAACATGGTGTGGTAACGGATCGCCTAGCAAAATAGAGTATCCTACAGGAATGATAAAATAATTATATTCAGTTAGCCAACATCTCTTGAGTTACAAAAATATGTTAACAAATAGAGAAGTTATTCAACTTAGAAGCTTTCTGAAATTTCGTTGTTCTGTCCGCTTATTTTCAGGTTTTTTGATAAAATGTTATTCCTCGTAAAAGTATTAAAAAATTCTTAAATAGGCTGCTAGAAATAGGATGTCATTCATCTAGACGTCGATTTTATCTTTCATGAGTCTAACTCACATTGTAAATAAGCCAATACTTGTCCGAACGTTCCATCAAATAGGTCTTATTATATTTGAGATGTGGACTTTTGAAAGTTATATTTATTGCATGTTCGTCATATGCTTTAACAAGTTCACTCAATATATAGTTTGAGCTTCGCGTAGCAGTAAAGGCATTCTTCTTTAAATCCAAAGGTCCACGTTTTGCTGCTAGTCAAGGAAGAGCTTACATATGTTATTGTGCGCTATTATACAGAGTGGATATAAAGTTGCGCATGCAAAATGTAACACTGTGTATTACGATTAGAGGCAAATAATACAGCCATATTAAACAAGATTCAGAAAATGCACCCTTTTCAAGAAACTAGATCTTCAAGATCAAACTATTAATATTTTCCTCCGAAATTGTTGCTGGACCTGACTTCCTGCCATCCTGACTGAGGTTTCTCCAAGATTTTCCTCAGTCACACCAGACAAATGCCGGGATTGTACGTCCAAAATATCACCTGGCCGTCTACCTTCTCCAATCCATTCCACATCCTATCCCGGCCTGAGCATTAGATGCCTAAAGGTATTAAAATAAATTCAACCTGAAATTCAACCTGACTACTTACGGTATGGCCGGAAACAAAGTACAGTAGAGTCTCTGTAATTCGACACTTCGCCAGTCCGACACGGATCTCTATAATCCGACAAGGCACGTTCCCATATGTGTCGGACTACAGAGATTGTATACAAAAATGAAAAACATGAAGTAATGTATGGAATTTGAACTGAATTTTACTCCACAATGTTACAGAGGCAAACAACCAAGCAGTACAAGACAACATCTGATCAAAATCAGAACAAGTAATATTCAATACACATGCTCCAAGTGTGCTCAGTCCAAAACCATTTTCTTTTTCATAGAGACGCTTCAAGCTGTCAAACATATCTGCGATTGTATCACTTGAAACTGAATGCAACTCACGACTGATATTAAATTTGAGTTGTTCAATATTACGAGGCGTTGGATCTCGGCAGACACGCAACTTCAGTATGACTCACAAATAAACATCAAGCAAGGTGAAATCAAGTGAGTGGGCAGGACACGGATAGTCTGTTTGCATCGAAATTGTGTGTCTTGAAACTGATGTTGCAGAAACAGTAAGCGGTATGTGCAGTTGCTCAGTCTTGCTGAAATCATTATGTGAGGTTCTCAATGCTTAATCCATTTCTTTCCGAGTGTATTCTTACGTTAGAACAGCACTGACCTCGTTTGACAAAATTCAGTCAGTAGCAACATCACTGTACGGTTTGTTGGAGGTGATTTCTGGTACTCCAAATTAAACAAGTTCCAAATAAGTTTTATGATCGGCCCACCACTTCAGCCACTTCCATATAAGCGGAAATAAAGCTCCACAACAAATGCCTTCTTACGAACACTCAAGACTCTTACGAACCGCCTTTTCACTACACCTATTCTCTGTCAGAATTGAAGTTACACTGACACTGCATAAGTTTAGTTAGTTAACGCCAGCGACGATGTATGTTGGCAACTTTCAATATAGTTTATTCCCGGCCATTCTGTACAGTACAAAGACGATATTAAGCTATTACATAATATGTATGCTGTTTGTAATATAAAACGCGCATATATGTTTTATATTTAAATAAACCCAAGACTTATTTTGCAACGGAATTCAGTGTTACTAAGGTTTCATAGCTATAAGGAGGAGGAGAATTGTGCGAAGCTTAAAAATAGTCTACTAATATTCTTTTTCTTTTCTCTCATTTTTCAAAAGCCTGGAACATCTGTTAATTAAAATATTATTTTATTTGAATAAAACCAACAACAGACAACTAATTAGAACTTTTCAGTCAGCATATCCTGACTATAATTTTAAGATGTGGCCAGTCAATTTTGTATTTCTCCTAACACGAAGCGTTTCTCCAACCAAGTAAAAGTTATCTTGATTGTTTTCACTTGTACTATCAACTGTAATACTCTGCACATACCAACTTGCATGTGCTCCAAATACTGCATAATATTCTTTCTACTACATGCCATTAGCTTCTTTAACGTTCAATAACTGTTGTAATAAACAGCATGCTATTGCAAATACCCGTCTCTGAATTTCAGCATCAGCCAGATTTCTAAATATTTATATTGAAAAAGTATATATTTCGAGAAATGTCATTTTTAATTGAAGACCTGAATTGCAAAACATCCCAAGTCCACTTTTTTCGTATTTGCATTTTTTCTGTTCTTCGGTATGTATGTTCCAGTTGCATAAATATTACATGCTAATCCCAACTCAAAACCCTTTTCTTAGTACAAATTATTTTCAGCTGAATAGAATAACATACCAAGACCTTGTACTGTTCCTCCTGAAAATAATACTCGGCTGGATTTGTGGTGTTTTGCAATTCAGGTCTTCAAATAAGGGTGTGAAGAATATTTTGTTCCCTTAGGCTATTGGAGTTCCGAAAAAAAAATGCTTTTAAGAAACTTGTAATTTGCAATTGAATAGCTGACACAAACAACGTTGTAACCACCGAAAACTAAATTTGCAATCGGCGATATTGCTTTCTGTAACAGCGTTTATCTTGCAACACACATTTCATTTTACAGAAAGGACTGCTATCATCTCTCTAGAAACCTTAGAACTACCTCCACTACCGTCTTATCAAAGGTCAATAGAACGTTGTTCCGTCATTACATCACTGTTAAGATAAAATGAATTTTATGGGCGGTATCAGCACTTTGACTTACGCTCCTCCCGATACGGGGAAGCCCCTTATCTTTGTCACGTCTTACATTACTGTTGACTTAAATGTTGATTACAACGTTGTTCGTGTGACCGATTCAATTGTAAAACTTTTTTCCGCACAACAACTTAAACAATCTGTTCTCCAAATCGATCTCTCTCTCTCTCTCCAATGCAGCGTTTCAAATTCATGAAATTTAAATAATCGTGTATGATTTTTTTATCAGATGAATGTTACTCCTTCTCGTGGCCTCACCCTATCTGTTTAAAACCTGAACGTTCCTACAACCTATGATATTTTTCGTATCGGTAAACGTTCAATAAAGTAGAGGTGTAGTCAGTGTCATCCACTTTAAGATCGCAGATCAGCAGTCAGTAGTATTCATTTCTTGATAAGTGTCATTTTCTCACATTTTACATTGTAGTTTCAGTACAGTTACCATAATATTGCATGCAAATATATAATTTTTAAAATATTGACATCCAAGAACACTATCAACTTGACAACTTTTGAAATCTCAAGCAACGCTTTTGTTAACGAATTTATTTCAGACTTCTGAATGACAAGTCTTTTCCCAAAGTTTACACTAAGTGTTCATTTCCAAGCCCGCTTGCGTTGCTTGATTTACTTGCGATTTGGGTGAGTAGCCAATTGAAACACGTGTTACAACACGTAACAAAACTACACCACGAAACACCACGTGTTTCAATTGGCTACTCACCCTAATCGCAAGCAACGCAAGCAGGCTTGAAAGTGAGCCCTAACAAATAAAAGTGAATAAATTTGAAAGATGTTGAAAACAAATAACTTTCAATGTCGGATATCTCGAAATTAAGCCTATTTCAATTTAGATTTACCTCGTGAAATCCCAAGAGAATTAAAATCCTGGTGACTGTAGCTTTTGTTTCCAAGTTGGTGATAGCTATAGGCCTACGTGTTTTCTCTTAAACTATTAAATTATAACTCACTATTTTGGAAAAGTGATTTGGTTTACTCGTGATTAGTTTTCAGTCAGTGTTTCTAATATTATAATGTTAAAGAAAGTAATTCAATAATGAATTTTGTAGTGGAAATATAAATGTGTTGGAACCATTTGCATTACGTTGAGTTTAAACCAATGAAATTCTTAGAATACCATACTATACTCTATCTAAGAAAGAATTGGTAATTTAGTCATGTCACAAAATGAGCAGTGGGTGTACGTGATCCGTTAGATTCAGACTTGAACAAAGATATAATTTAAATTCTAATGTCCCTTAAGGATTTTAGTTACTTCCGCTAGTAATGTGTTTTTTTATATTTTCTTAATATGAATTGAATGTAAATTTTGAACAACCTAAATCTCCCTCTCCCTCCCTCCCTCTCTCTCTCTGTTTTACAGCTTTCTAATGAGCGTGACCAGATGTAGTTTTATTATTTTAGAAGTTGTAGAACTTTCTTGTAATGTCAATTAACTCTTACATCCAATACATAAAGCGAAGGAGAAAAGTAATTTACGAATAGCAGTTTAGGAAACATGTTCATCAATTATTGAATTGGTCATTGTTAAAAGAGGATATGTGCCATTAAAGATACATCTCTGTTTAACAACGACCAATTTAATCATCCGATTGGTAACTTCTTCCAGTAAATCTGGTGGGGACGACAGACATTCAAAGGCATTGATTTGGAACTAAATCTTAGTTCTACTTAACCGTTAGAGTATTCAAAAGAATCACGAACACTAGCACCAAGTGTGAAATGAACCTTCTACCAAATCTACAGAAGTTTCCACATACATGTATGTGCGTATTTTCCTATAGTGCCAATGCACAGACCAATATTGTAACATTCTAGAGGAATTTAATTCGTAGCTTGATTATTTTTGGAGCTTTTATATTTTTAAGTTTATACTAGATCAAACAAAAGATAGTTTGAATTATCTCTAGTAATATTTTTTTTAATTGGTGTTATTTTTTCTATTCGCTATTTCTTAAATAAAAAAGTTAGGAGACGTACTTTTTACAAAAATATTAGATGATCTTCTTAGGCATTTTATCTAGATCAAATTAAATACTGAGAGAGAACTAAAGATGTTTTATAAGCCAAATTAGAAAGCTGAGATTTAGAAACACTTTCATGGAAGCTAACGTTTTCTTCTAGACAGTCTGAATTGCTTTCCATGAACCGGCTACAAAGTCGATTATATTTGTCCCGCCTTCACTCCATTTGCAGGAAGAAGTTCTCAAAGGGGCCTTTATTAAACATATTACAATGCCATAGAGATGTACCCGGTATATACCATTGCGGGTGAGGTAGTAAGTGACCCCAGACAACATGTAAAATGTATGGAAATATTGTGTATTAATTCATCTTGTTCTTATTTTAAAAATAAATGTGTGATTGAATGAAGGTATGCATGAACTACTGAAGTGATGAACAGATGAATGTTTTACATAACAATTTTAATTAATTTCTATTGATATATGAAACACACAATTACACTCAATAAAATAAACAAGTGAATGAATGAATATAAAGGTATGATGGCATTATGCCAAAAATATAATTTGAACACTTTGTAGGGTGACTACGCCTATAGTCGACCTCCTCTAGTAGTCGGCCACTTTCCAAAATATTTATATCAATAGGCCTAAGGCTTAACGCTGTAGATCACCCTCGCCATCTTGGTACGTATTACTTTTCCACTGATTTATACTGGAATCGTTTTATTCTTCTTATTCATCAGTCAGAAGTAGAGTATTCAAGTATTGCTTTCACGAAATTTTCCTTGGTGGTTATTTTGACTCTCGTAGAGTTTTGGTTTGTGAAGTTTCTTCAAATGTAGGAGTATAATGTATTATTAATAGTTTACTACAAAAATCACAATATGTCAACGGGAAATTATACTGTTCGTGTGTAAAATGTTGCGTTTCTATAAAACAGCGTGAGTCAAAGAAAACATGACGAAACACTAGGCGAAAACAGAAGTTAAAAATTACGCTCCTGAGAGACATAAGAATAGTAAACCAATTCCCATGTAAATCAATGGAAAGGTCATACCAAAATGGCGGGGCTGATCTACACCGTTAAATCGTGTTTTAAATATGAAACATGTTCAAATTACAACCAATCGAAGCCCACGTTTCATGCAGAAATCTGATAAAATGTCATTTTGTTTTCGAGTGTAAATGGAAACGTAAGATAAGAGTCTGGATTACATTTTGGCGGGTGTTTTCCAGTGTCGTCCCATTTTGTATTTTGAACGAAAGATAAAGAATTTAAATATAAATCCGATATAAACGAAGTTTATGTACTGCAGATATCACACCTAATAATATAGCAGGGTGAGAAGACATTATTTCAAAAGTAAATGAACATATGCTTAGACTATGTTTGCCTTTTTGTCAGGTATAAACTTTTAAGACTCATATTGATTATTTTGATTTAAATAGTAATTTAAAAGAGAACTCACTCAAAAAAAGTTAACAGGACAAAGTAAACAGTGAAAGGAAAGAAAAGATCAAAAGTAAAATAAACTGGACGTGTTATAAGTTGATGGTGCTCAACAACTAGCATAGCTCAACAACTACTGACATTTCTGCTATTTTCTCTTTTCTTTGGATTATTTCTATGAATTTACAAATCATAGAGCAATTACTCTTAGAATGTATTTTACACATATGCTAAGGTTCTAAGGGAAACACCCAACTTAAAGTCAACAGATCATTCGGTGGACGACTACTGGTCGGGAAGGGCGTAAGTCTTAGTGCTGTTACCGCCCATACAATTCATTTTATCTTATCTTATCTAACGACTACTGGTACAGTTACTCTACATATTATCACGATAAAGGAGTCGCATGAACTGAGTTATGAATGAATGAATAAATAACCCCAGTAGGACACAAACATTGAAAATACGTGGATTAAACGTTAGTACCGAAACGTTATGTTAACGTTGTAAATGTACCGAAATGTCCGCGTGTTCAACGGTTTATTCGACGTTGAATTGAGAAGAAGAAACGATGAAGAAACGGGTTTAGTTGGCCAAAACAGAGCATGAATACTGTCTATTGGTATACACACATTTAGTTTCATTTTATCCGTTGCTTTTATCACGATATACGGTGTTAATTTTCCAACAGTAAATAATCCGAGCTGCTGCAGTGGGGTTCGAACACAGGAACATTCTGCATTTCTCGTTGGCAGCTCGACGCGTTGACCACCTACCAAAGAATCTACCTGGATGAGCTACTACTCTTTTACTGTATCGTTGAAATTAAATGTTCGTTGAAATATAGTTTAAAATTCAATCTGTTTTCAACATGCAAATGAAAACATGAAAAAATATAGTTATTTTCATTCTATTTGCTTTCAATTATAATGTTTAAGCATTTAAATTAGAAATACAATTGTGAAACGAAATCTAGGACATAGTATGAATGATAGTTGAAAGTACGTCACATTAGCGTCGTATCAACGAAATTCTAACTTCGTTGAAATATGGTTTAAAATTCAATCTGTTTTCAACGTGCACATGAGAACACCAAAATTAGTTTGTGTCATTCAATTAGTTTTTAATTATATTTTTCTGATATAACATTAGTAAGAAATGCATTAAACAAAATCTATTATACCATAGTTGAAAATAACATATTGAATACACGTTCTAATATGATTTAAAAACAAACGTATTTTTTTCAACCGGCAACGATTAATCAATGAAATGGACCGAAAATGAATGTTGAAAACACGTATGTTTGCTACTGGGGAGATAGATAAATAATGTACTGAGCGAATAGATATCTGTCTTATTACCTATTCCATTTAATTTCAACAATTACTACGTAGGATCTTGGTACTTGAAGTACAACTACTACATCCACGAATAAGGCAAATGATAAGCGGATGAATACATGAAGGACAATTCCTACACAATCCACTCTGAATTCCTACGGTCTTTCGACACATGAGATCCATGAGTAACACTAAAATACGTGACTGATGTGATGAATGGTTAAGAAGTGAATGACGAATGATTAAACCTAAATAAATGGGTTATTGAATGAATGAGCACACTAACGTATTACGTCGCGTACTTTCCATATCGCACGTTCGCAAGACAAGTGTCACAACTCAAACTTTTCCAATTTTCTTTGGTTTTTCTTTGGGTTCAAAGCATTAGAGAACTATTCTCCTTCTTTGACAAGAATTCCACAAATCTGTCTACGAGCTAACTGCGTAAGAATGTGCTGTATTCTGTTGACTGCAAAAACTTCTAACGTGTTAGGTATCCCAACTACTGCGTAGTTCTTTGATTATAGAAGAAAAGTCTGGCGAAGAAAAAGTATTTTTATGAGCGGGTTCCGTAAGAGTTTTCTAAAGGGTGTACTTTGATACACTTTTATACATACATGTAAGTTACAATAATCTATTCCATTGCATCATTAGATAGCATGCTAATAATAGAAAGAAAGACAAATCTGCGCAAGGGAGTCTAACTGATTCTAAGATTGCTGTTCCAGATTATAATGGCTGGCACTAAAGATTCTAATATGAGATCCCAAGGAGTTCCTAAAATGAGATAGAGTCCTACAAATATTAGACTTCTTCCCATTATGTCAGACTCGAAGATATGTGAATACGAGAAACTTGGTCGAACTGGGGTTGCAGAAATTAATTACCACGTCACCTTATGAAGCGCGATTATCTGCCAACCTTCTGCGTCGACGAGTTCGATGCTTACGTTGTTTCCGATGAGCCCACGAGCATTGTGGAACTACAGATTTACGTTTCATCTGCCCATAGTATCAGAAAATAAACTAATACGAATAAGACTCATATTTTTATATGACATGTATGGGGTCTCATATTAGATTTTGGTTTCGCTTCAAATACTTTAGATACATTTATGTATTTGATGAATTAATCTAAAACAATTAGATTTGCAATTTGTTCGTTCCATTATCTTTCTTTTCCTACAGTAAAATACAGTAAAATAAAAAGAGAGTTTCATATTCGGTGCCTTTACTCTACATAATTCAATTCATGGTTTTACAACTACAAAGTTACTACGTGTTTAAGCTTTGATGGTTTTCTTCTATTGTATTTTCTACACTCGAAGCGAGGAATTGGTGCTGATACTACCTAATAAACAGTCATTCTTTTCTTCTTCAAATTTATATTTTCTCATACCACCCAAGTTTCTTGGGCCTCAATTTTGTACATTGTCTTATTTTTCTTGCATGTTGTTAGTGCATCTTGCAATTAAGAAATAAGCATTCTGGCCACAGAAAGCCCAAGATACTCATATTACAACGTAGGTTAATAATGTGTGTCATTACTCTAATAGAGTTTAATCTATGGCTCAAAGAGAAAGGCCTTCCCACATTACCACATTTTCCTCTATATACAAGTTTCTGGTCGTATTTAAGTTTATAGGTATAATTGCCTAAGTATACAGGTACAATGCTACATGTTTGTGAAAATTACTTATTTTGTTATAACACCTTATTCTTGGGTTATGTTTCTCATAAATATTAAATGTATCACAACATGCTATGCTATCTGTCTCCTAAGTAGGCTTGGACTCTTGTTAGTGAGATTCATTCCATGTTGCTGTAAAGTCCTTGGTGATGTAGTTCCATCTGTTTCAATATAAGGCAATAATTACTTAATAATTTCCTTCAGACGTTTCAAAGGGGATACAATGTTTTCAATCTGTTCAGCATTTCAACTGTCCGACAGCAATTCCATTAAACATTAATAGGTATTTCAATGGATAGCCTATCAGCATTTGGTCCACTTTCATGTTTTTCAAATGACCACGACGTATACAGTAGAAGCAGGTTTCATGCCAACGTTTTTTAGGAAATGTCTATTGTAATTTTCTGCGGTTGGTAATTAATTGAATTCATCAGCGATCTCAATTGCCTGTACTTCAACTGAGTCTTCAAGACACTCAGCGCATGTGTAGAAGTGCGCTAGCCAAGCTCAAGTGTACGCACATTCTGTAGGGAGATCAATATCCATAGACCCTTGTTAGTAAAGACATGGCATGAATGAGAGGAGCTTACGCTCAGCTATGAGTAGTGAATGGAAACAACGCATTTAGTTGAATCTTTGAAGTTGCGAAGTCCAAAGTAGAAGTTTCATCACTATGCTTTTTAATTAACGTGACTAACTCTTCAAGTTATAGATTTGTAGTAATCAAGAAATATAATGTTATGTCCATATGAAGAAACTTTTCGTCCTAACATCTCATAAAAGTTACTAACGAAGTAAAAATATGTCTGACAAGGATGGGATCACTGCGGTGTTCTCGAAGAGTTCTGAACCTTATAAAAATGTTTGGCCTATGTTATAAATTATAATTCAAATCTGGTTTCAGATTTTTAGCTCCTTTCTTTTGTTTTATTGTTATCCGCATGGAGGCGCTCAAAATGTTTTAACTAATAACTTCCGAACAGGTGGATGCAGAATAATAACTCCAGCGTCATTCTATGAACAACGTTATTACGTTCGAGCAACCACCCAGCCCCTGTAGCTCAGGCGGTAATATCGTAAACTTCGAATCGGCAATGGATAGTGTGTGGGTGCGAACCTCGCGGCCGGCCATCCTCACTGAGGTTTTCCTGAATTTCCCCCAATTTCACAGATGAATGGTTCACAGATGGTACACTCAGCCAATGATAAAGTGAGCGGTCTCTTTCAAA
>JAGDQP010063078.1:0-11775 GCA_022664845.1 Lepisma saccharinum
AACGGATTACCGGGTTTTTACCTTTGCAGATAAAAATATTTTTTGCACAGACACGTACACACACATGTGCCGGGGCAATTTTCTCTTTTATTTAGAGATGAGGTACACGAAAAATAACTTCAAATTCGTGCTTCCCATATCGAAATCGGGGAACAAAAATGTTGTGTCAGAATGATCCTTGGCCCTTAGATCACCAGTTTAATTTTTCGAAAAGAAAAAAAAAGACATTTCGCAGAGAATTAAAGAAATAATAAGCTATCTGCGAATATAAAAATACATGACGTCTCTTTATTATGGTGACCTTTTTGAAGCTTCTAAACCTGTAATCAAATATGAAATTTTACTAAATAATTATAAATGACGTGATTACTTCAAACAAAAGCGGCATTTAACTAAAATACAGGGAAACTATTTTGCTGCTCAACTGCATTTAACGAGTTAAGATAATTGCAAATTATTGTAAAGCTGTACATTACCAGTGCTACTAGCAAAGCCTTATTCTAAGCAAAATTTCAATTCTACTTCTAGCCGCCATAGCATTTTTGAAGTTTTATTTGGTGGCCTTTAGGCACCTAAGACTCAGATTTCGCGAAAGTAGCGGCCAGGGATGATATTGAAGGAACTATCAGGGAATCTGCAGCATAGATCGCGTGAAACATCTCCTACTACAGACTGTAACGTTTTATCATACGAGGGGTCGTACGAGCCATTATATTGTCAAAATCGGCCTTAACTTAGAAGTCAGACACCAAAGAAAATTAAGTGCACTAATTAGAAACGTTCAAATAATTAATAACATATGAATGAGTCTACTCACCTGCTGTTCAGATTTCAAGTTATCCAAACAAACTGAAGGGTGACTTTGAACACCCCCCGTATCTTTCTCTTGTTTTATCTCTCTTTCAATCTTGGTGCATTCTTCACTTCCTGTCTGATTGGTGTCTGTTATTGCCTTTTGCAATTGCTGAACGATATCTACCGATGAAAGAATTTCGTCGTAATTTAATGTCTTTATAGCTTCATGCATATCATCTTGTGTGTTTGTACAGGTTGAACTACACGGCTGAAATTAAAAACAAAGTGTGAAAAGAACCATTTACAAAATACAAGACTGATTTGTTTAAAAAAATTATAAAAGTTATGAACATTCAAACATAAAAATAACGAACTACCATCAGAACATGGGTTTGGATTTCATTTTAATTATTTAACGCATTCTAAAATTTCTTCAAATATTCACACTTTTGAAAACTATTAAAATCGACAGGCGTAAAGGATACATTGATTTTTATCGTTAGTGAGAAGAAATTCCCGTCAAAAAGACTGTGAAATATACAAGATATGGTTGTAGAAATACCAGTTGCTACACCTAAATTTAACTCGTTCTCAAATATTATATGGATGATACACAATTTTTGTTCTAGAAATTAAAGGGAAGTGTGTTTATTAACTAGTAATGGCTGTAATGATGTAATGATTGGAGAGTACAAAGAAGGGTGGTTACACTCACAACTAGTACTATAAAATGGCAAATTGCCGCTAGAAGGGTTCAAAAGCAAAAGAGCAAACAATCCACACGTTATAGCGGTCTTAGGATTTAGCAGCTGATGCTGTGAAGTTCCTGCTCCATCCGTCTGTCGACAACTTTCAACCCAGAACTTAACAGGGCTAAAAAAGTGCTTGAAGCGTCGTTCGAGTTTTCGTTGAGAAAATCTTTACAACTCGTTTCAATGGGATTGCCATATATGGAAAGGCGTTTTCGTTCTCAGCCAAATATATTAATATATCATGACAGGAAATTAATTTGTTTATTAGAACAGATATTTGTATTTTATTCGCTGTAAGAATTAATGAGAAATAGTTGTAGAGCTCTGGTTACCCATATTATATTAAGGATGTGGTAGTTCTTCAGTCGTTGAAATAGGAAGTATTTTATAACTTAGAATCGTCTGAAACACACCATTTTACCGCAACCTAAATACTCACTAAACTGATTTACCTAAAATATATATCAATGTCCGATTGCCATTATATATAATGAAGCAATTTAAGAGAAACGTACTACTGTGTCGTAGTGGCCTGAATAAGTTGATTAGTAGAAAGTGGACACTTTCAGAAGCCTAAAATTTACCATACATTTTGAACAGGAATTAGCCGAAAAATGCATCCACGAAACCAATTTAGGCCGGAAGATAGGCTGGCGAAAATTCAGAACAAAAATAGTTTATCTTATATCTTGAGTTCCTTTAAAAAATAACATGTTTTATTAAATCCCACCTCAGACATTATATAAGGAATCATGAAATAATCAAATTATTGGTTCATGTTATAAATATTCATTAATTATAATAAACTCTTCTGAAAGTATTTACTTGCATTATGAAACGAATTAAATAATTACATGCTATTACCTAAATATTATGAGAAGGATTCTCTACTTTAATAGATATTATATTTACGTACCTTTCAGCCTGGTTAGTTGCAGTGAATACAACTTTATTCACAAAATAAAAAGGAAGCAAATGGTCATTCATAACAGAACACGGACCATTATTTCAGTATTAAATGGTTATCCGCAACAGCAACTTTAATAATGCATTACGTCATCGATCGTTATTTCGAGCTTTGTTCAAACCCATATTTTTGAATGTAGCTCTACTTTTAAGCATTCGAAAAAGGCGGATGGTTGTAGTTGTTTTATACTCCCCTAAACTCATCATTAAGGTACCTTTTATTGCGTACATGTCAACTTCCATCTTTCCATTACAAAAAAATAATACGCAAACAAATACTAATACATACACACCGCAGAACTGAAACCTTAAATGCAAAGTAAATCATATTCCACTTCATTTCTTTATGAATATAATATTACCTCATTATCACCAATTTCAACCTTCTCCTTTTTCACTTCTATTGGTTGTTGAATAGCGTTGTACTCGTGTTCATGTGAAGCCATCTGTGATTTTATTAATTCCTTAAGGACAGGCAACTAGAAATGCGCCAGTAACGTTTCAGGAAGTATAAAAATCATCCATCCATAGGCCTCAATGTATATTTCTGTAAGGCATTAGAAAAAGTTTATTGATTTATTGCTTCCGGAGCAAAGTAAATCTCTTCCTGAAACAAGAATGAGAATCAACAAAGTTACGTTTCATCAACAGTAAGTCATGATTTCTTAACTCACGTGCAAAAACGGACTAACCACATTTTGAGATTTATACAGTAATAAAGCCTTTAGGGTCACAGTTGTAACAAGGGAACAATGTCCGTCCTCGTTCTTCATTTGTAAAACTACTGACAAATGTGATTTCGAATTCTTAGCAAAATACTAAACAATGTAACTTTACTTAAAAATTGACTTAGTACATTTGGCATGTGATTCTAAATATGATTTATAGGAACAGGTTCATTAAAGTACAGAAGACTGGAATTATTCCTTTTTTTTATTCTGAGAGACGAAATCTTGTAATGACGTTGGGAAGCAAAAAAGTATATATAATTCATTAATCATATTTTCTGAATAAGATACAGATAAATATACATGGGAATAAAGTAGAATATTTAGCCTGATAATTGACACAAATACTCAACGTAATCACTCGCTATTAAACACATAAAACATAAAAATCGACGTAACGAAATAGAAGAAAAAACGGAAGAAATAATACATTTGAAAACACACAATATTTTGTAAAAGTCCAATTAATAGTTATACTAAAAACCCCAATTTAAATAAAAGCCTTTTAATAAATTCACGATTTGCACATTCAAAATAAGTTTGTAAAATAATTTAAAATTTCCAATGTAATCGAACTGAAATCCCCTTTTTGAAAGACCCTCAACTGGAGAAGTTGAAAGGGCAAAAACTTAATTATCATTCAACTTCATTCTCGGTATTACTGATGTGAAACGATTTTTTTCCTAGGGTTTTCTTTCTTGAGAAAATAAAGGTTTTTATTTCCATCATCAAATAATTTGGTGATTGATGATCTGGGTAATATCTGCATTCTTGTTAAAAATATGCATTACAAAAATTGCGTTTGTATTGGGACTCCCTGTGAAAAAATAATACTTGAATTATAAAATTTTGCTCAGTCTCAAACAAAAATGCCCAAAGCGCATTAACTAATGGAACTTACATCTCGTGTACAAAGGTGCTAATGAGTTAAATTTATTTACTATTCTAAATAAAGTTTTCACATAAAGTTTAGCGTAAGGTTCTCTACTTTTTATTAAATTGGAACGAAAATTCATAAGACATGCTAAATACTCAAATTTTGGGATACACAAAAAGAAAGCCCCCGGGGGAAAAAAACCAACTGCATACATTTTCATGACACATTATTTCGTGTTCTACGCGGAGAATTCACTTTGCGTAGGACGTATAAATCGTAGAATTGCACTGCTTACGGCACTGGATCAGATAGTCTAGGGAAGAATCGTTTATAATGCTAGAGAGAAGGCGTTTGTTACACGGTGCATTCATTACCTTCTAGTAACATTTCTTCCATAAAAAGTCAACATAATCTAGCGATGTACCCCTTTGATTGCACTTTTTTAATTATAACAGTGCTCTTTCCTTATTGTTTCATCGGCTTTAAACTTTGAAGCCACATTTGGCTTTACTATAGTAGCGACACACCAATTTTAAAATCACTAAAACCAAACTAAAATCACTTAGAAAACACACATTACGTGTTCATGGAAGGCGAGCAGTGTACGCAATTGTTTTCTTGCACTTTCTGTAGCTTATCTTAGATTAGTGACCATATGAACGTGGAGGTTAGGTAAGGTTAGGTGCGGTCATGTATCATTATAAAATGTATTTTTATATGTTCACATTTATTATTAAAAATTCCTTATTTTCCTTTTTCGTAAATTATCTTAAATTACTGAACATTTGAACGTGGAGGTTAGGTAAAGCTAGGTGCGGTCATGTATCTTTACAAAATGTATTTTGATACATATTCACACTTACCTTCAGCACACAGGCGTGTTAACTCTCCGAATTTCCATTAGAAAGTCGTGAACAATTGTTTCGGGACGTTTTCCTTTCCTGACACAAATACTTTGCTAAATAACCTTCAAGGTGCACTTTCCCTCGTCATTTCCATACGATTCAATAGAAATAACGCAAGAATTGTCATAATCATCACAAAGACACGCCATTTCAACACTGCCTTAGCGCCTTCCACATGACAACTGTAACTCTACGCAAAATAGTTCCTTCCGCCACAACATGCAGTGCGTCCTAAAGAATCTTCAAAACACACTAAAACTATATCATTATTCACTTCAAATGTTACCAACATCAATATTTACCTCCCTAATACTCTCAAACATCACACCATTATCTCCATTCCTCCTGTAAATTTCTAAAAATTGGTGCGTCACTACTATATTTAACCCCACATTTTATCAATATTATTGCAAAAAAGAAACACATGTTGTATTTATTGCCTATAATTATTTAAACGCTCTCTAACACACGTTTCCTTATGTTGAATTTATTTTGCAAAAACAAAAAAATGAAATTTCTTTCTGTCCCTGAAGTTAGCGTAGTAAAGCCTTTATTTACTTCTAAACAGGACAAAATATACCCATGAAATATCAACATCTTACCTCCGTCGCGAATTAGAAGAAACAACTTAGGACACCGCAAATTCCCTTGTTCAACTTAGTCCTGCAACGCACTTACACCTAATACAATTTTCTTTTTCATTCGGTAAACCTATTGAGAACATAACTATTGTAGTGAAAGAGACAAAAGCATGCAGAAAGCATTTAACGTGCCTGCCTTCGTCCCTGCCAGATGGACACTTAACGAAAGACCTTTACCAGTGTATTTTTCTCACCTTAAAGACGGACACATTTTATTCCCTTGTACAGAAACTTGAATGGGTATGTAGTAGCGTTTAAATGTAGCAGTAAATTATTATTTTGTATTTTTATAAACGAAATCTTTTATCTTTCATCACAAATTATAGAAAACGGACAATCATAATCGAATAATCTTTATAGCCTTTTTTTTATAGTGAAATAAAAACATGTTTTATCTTTTATGAATGGGGAAAACGTACACATAATTTATAGGTGCAGTTTCTTCACACATGACGACCGTGTTCAATAAAAACAAAACACGCTTCTCCGAATTTTTCGGGAGATTTTTTTTAGCGTAAGCAGCAGATATGAAAAGAAACTAGAGATAAAATTACATATATTATGACCGTACCAGTAATAGACTAGACGCCAGAGGTTGACCAGTAAGGGAAATAAACGTTACCAGAAGAAGTAAACAAAGTATGTTTTCTACTTCGTTAGGGTTTAATAGTGTAGTCCCCAAATAAGGGTTCTATAATTCTCAGAGCTGATTACAAGCTAATCAAAAGGAATCTCATTAGAAGAATCTAACTGCAGTGAATGTGTTTTTCTTTCACACCAATTAGAAGTTACCGGCACAGATCACAAGCGTTGAGCTCGTCTTTTCTTTTTAATAAAAATAAAAAGAAGTTTGGTCTTATGTAAGAAGAGAAGGCGAACAAGAAAAAATCAACATTTAAGGCTCAATCCAAGTGGGTTTACCCCCATTTCTCTTTCTACGTCGATTATTCAAAATTCCATGCAGGTAAACACAATTTAACTTTCACAGACCAAAGTTCGTTTCGTGCTTTATTAATGGGTACAATTGGTTTTAAAGAAATCCTACTTGTAATTTCAGGATTGTGTACAGACACTTTTCGGACAGAATAATGTCCCAAATGTGTATGCACGTAATCCTGAAGTTATTACTAGCATTTCTTTAAAGCTAATTGAACTCATTATTGAAGCATAACACGAACTTTGGTTTGCGAAAGTTACATTTTGTTTACATGCCCTGAATTTTGAATAATCGACGTAAAACGAAAAACGCAGGGAAACCGACTTCGATTGACATGGCGATTAAAACAGTTAATACGGCGGAAGTCGACAAGCGTCTCGCGCAAGGATTTTGAGAGGGGAAATTGTAAAGATACATGACCGTACCTAACGTTACCTAACCTCCACGTTCCCATGGTCACTAATTTAAGATAACGCATGAAAAATGCAAAGAAAGCAATTATTAATAATAAATACGAGCATGTGAAAATATATTTCGAAAGAAAAAAAAAAGAAAAAGTATTCACCTAGCCCATGTAACCAAAATGGTGGTCCCAACCTTAAAAAATGGTTGCATTGATTTATGGTGACCAAAACAACGTTGGGCCTAGTATTGTTAACGACGTTATTTTCAACAAATGAAATCCCAGTGTTGGGGCAACAGCAATTTCATGTTGAAATAATGGTTAAATTCAACCAACCTTTTTGCAACAGTGGGCCATTGTTGATTTTGAAGTGTAATTTTTTTAAGATAGAATATTTATCTTTGGAAGGTAAAACAAATAATAAAACATAAAAAAATACAATTACATTATATAGAGATGATATTTTTCGTGTTGTAATAATCAGATTTGCATCTCGGTTTAGTTCATACTGTGGGCGGTAGGTGGCACTGATTCCTACCCAGTGTGCAACAGCTGGACAGCCTAAACCGCCATTGTGCATCGTCGATGATTTTGGTTCGTCGGTCACTGATGGTAAGTGTACAGTATCCAATTTTATAATAGTTAATGCAGATATAATGAGCAGTTATATGTTAAGTAGGAATTCCTAACTTAAAACGCTGTTATAGCATTAGTATGGTTGTAGTGCCAAAGGAAACGTTTATCAAAACTTTCGGCATACCTTAATATTCAATTCCATGTTGTGCTCGCTAGGATTGCAATAAAACAAGCGGCAGGTAGTTCTCTTGAATATATAATTGCCTATCGGTCTACGTAAATTAAGAACGGGTAGGGCATTGTGGGAAGCGTTGCATTAGCTGGTCCCCCTTACTTATAAGTTCGTTAAATTTATGTGATATTGCTTTAGAAGTGGTAAATTAAACTTACATGAAGTCAGTGTTCGATTTGTAGCCGGGGATGGTTGGGATTATCCACCTGTGGATAAATGTTTCCTGGATCTTTTTCTCAAAATATACCCCAAAGCTGGGACATAAATGGGCGCAAAATACAGGATTCTACGTGTCTGACAAGTTCTTCCCTCTGTAGAAAGTACACAAATCGTACACTGCATGAAGTCATCAGTAATATTGGTAAATCTTCACCGTGAGTTGCGCACGATATGTACGTTAAGGATTGTAGTAAGTTTAAGTGCAAGAACCAATACTTTAGTAAATTCGGAACCAGTTTGCATTATTGAGTACCTTACAAAATGCTTTTAAAAGAACTTCAGATGTAATGTTGCTAATACTTTACATCAGCTACTTTTCTCATACAGTGCGGCGAATGGTACAAGTCAGGGTAAGTTTTCGGCTCTTGGGTACTCGTAGAAACACAAAATTTTTGTCAAGGGTGTAGATGACTGACCCGCTCTGTGATGGATATAAAGAAACTAACCGAACCAAACCTAATCTAACCTATCCTACCTGTACGTAATCTAGAAACTATTTATTCAGTTTAGAATGCAAACAAACCAAATTTAACCTAACCTTTAGACCTAAATCACAGAGCGATGGGGGGGGGAAGCTGAATAGCGCGGCAAAGTGGATGTGAACCTTATCACATTTTGGAATGAAAAAAGTGGGTCGTCGGCCCCAAAATGTATTTTCTGATTTATGTGTCTAAGGATAACTATCTTCAGCTTTCTTTCCTGGCTACATTGTTGTCAGTTTAACAACAACTGTAGAAAGAGTAAGGACATTCACTGTGCCGTGCTTTCATATTGCCCCTTGTACCTGAATTTTGTAAAAAAATATGGCCCTTGTACTATATGAATATAGGTTAGATTACACACTAATAAATGAAATAAGGTTAACTTCCATTCGAGATTCTGTGATTCTATGTTTACACCTTTTGGAGCAGTTTTCCCATTAAAATTGCAGTTTGTGTTGCCCCCTTCCCAATGGGATAGAATTATTGGAGGGGGCTGAAATTTGTAAAACATATTTCTGAGTGCGAGGGTTATTTGTTAAGTGTAAAATATTCCTTTGCTCTGGTAATTAAGGTGAATTTTTGGATGTGCCCCCCCAAAATAATTTTTCCGACGGAGTGAAATTCCCACGTGGAGGATATGCAATCCTGCAAATTTAGTGGTTCTACGACTACCAGGGCTCGAAATGGACCGGAGCAAATCGGAACGGCGTTTCGGTTCGTGGATGGCTGAAGCCTTGCGGTTCTGTCCCGTCAATATAGTAATCATAGGCAAAAATAGCACAATGGCATGCTAAAGAAGGTAAAGCATTCCGATTCGTTAAAATTTCCCTTGCGAGGCCTGACGACTACCATAAATATAGTAGACCCAAGAGTCGAAACGTTACCCAAATCAGTGCTATTTTTGTTACTAATAATGCCAAGAACAGAAAACACGAAGAACAAACCTCAAAGGCACTTCGGGGGAGGTTCCCCCGTGTTAAGAGCGTGCAATACACGGTTCCGATATCCCCAAACAGTGTTATTTGGTTACTAATTATGTCCATAATCCTATTAGCATCAATAGCTAGTACCTACTTGGTAATAGTTTACATTAGCCTCTTCTCTATTTCCCTTGTCCAATGTCAAACTAGCATGGGTTCACCTTGTCCAGGGACCTTCGGCTCAAAGGGCTGCCTTCGGGCACAACACCGCATTATCAGGGTGTTTCGGGACTTTCATAAATTGTGGCAGTGCCGAAAAGCTACATGTCGGAAATTTTTGAAAACTTGTGTAGACTCATCTTAGCACATACATGATACGGTTAAAAAATGAAAAGGTGTTTTATGGTATTTTTTGAGTTATTTATTTGTTTTCATTTATTATAGTATTTATTTGTGCATGTACGGAAGTAGCCTATACAGTTTTCTTATTGTTGACATATTGTGTCAAACAAAATGTCTGGGGCCAGAAACTGTCTCAACAGTTGAAGAGGTTGCGGGCATGTTAAGAAAAATATCTATCTCACTTCTTGCCGTAAATTAAAACATTGAAAACGTGGTTCAAATTAAAAAAAAATCTCCGAGAGATATAGCGTTTCGTGATATTAGTATCCTGAAACTGTCAATTCACTCGACGACTTCAAGTTCGGTAAGTATTGTAGGGTTGCTGACAAAAAATATTAAATCGTTTTTTTTTTTAAAAAAATCCGGAAGGGGTTAAAAATATTGTATAGGCCTAATTATTTTCTAAATATTGTATGGTCTTCTGTGCACGTAATATATAACTTGTAAAACCATTCCCTTTAAAACTCATCTCCACATGTGTAATATTCAGTGAAACTTCATTTGAATAGATCCAGTGTAGCCAAACTGCGGCTCCCACTCCCTTTCTTGTGCGCAGGTTTCCCACCCACCTGTAAAACCGTGAAAAGTCAGGGAATTCAGCTTACTCGTGAAAAGTCGGGTAATTTCTTGAAAATTTGAAAAAAGAAAAGAAAAGTCAGGGAATTTGAAGTATGAGTTTATATTTTGCAAACCCAATATTTTAAACTTTTATATTGCGAAAGCAGGACTTTCTTCAAACTCGTCTTGCGACAAGCCAGTGGCTTAATAGTTCTTCTTTAAAATGGATGCTACGGCATCTAAACGACGAATATGCACAGTAGGAAAGAATATAGTTGCTTTTTTACACTATTGACCGAAGCGGAGCGTAGGTCTCAGACTCGACTCACTCGGCATTTGTGTTGTCTGTCTGTGTGTATGTCTCACGATAACTCGAGCACCTGAAGCGATTCAAATGAAACGTTCACAGACTGTTTATTGGTTCAAAGTATGGTCAAGTTCGTTGGACAACAAAATCTGGCAAGGAGGAGAGGGCGAAAACGCCCCCTAAATGTAGAAAAATGAATGAAACTCTTATGAAAAGCGAATATAATTGACCGTTTTCTGTTATAAGGGCTTTATAAATGTGCAAATATATTTCGGGGATTCCGGGCTATTGGGGGGGGCAAGGCCGGACAAGAGCGTCGCCAGAAAATGAAAAGGGGGATGCTCTAAAAATTAATACTGACGAATTCGAATGAAACTTTTACAGGTTTATCGGGAGAACCACTGTTCGAAGAACCTTAATACCAGTATATAGCCTTGGACATTTGTAAATTGTGCCCTGGAAAAGTCAGGGAATTCGTTCTCGCCAAATAAGTGGGAACCCTGTATGTGACTGGCGGCCCGATACTTCATCACATTAAATTAAATGTGCATATACGTTCAATGTACACTACATTTGTGTTCCTTTACACTTCCTGACAGCTAACGTTGTTCCTCACTGCTATCTCCCTTCCTTTTGGCCTAGTACGCGTCAGTTGTCATCACAAACATCAAGTAATTGCGTAAATATGTCATTATAAGATCAGTTCGTTTGAGCAATCGAAGTTGTCGCACCTGGCGATTAGATATATCATGCGGCTCGTGGAAAATTATGGCAGATAGATCTAGTTTCTTAGTTTGGTTAGGGTCTGAGCTTTATCGCGGTTTGAACCCTCTCCGTTCGAACTGGTCACAAATTGAGCTAAAGTGATTTCAGATTTATTGGAATGATAATGCCAATCATTAACGTATTGCTTCAATGTATTTGGTAGGGGACCAGAACAACACCTTTAAAGGGAAAAATGGCAGTGGTGTATTTGAGTTTGAAGAAAACAGTGGCGGAGGTGTCGCGATCGTACATGAGTCTTGGCTGACTCCCAGGAAAAGAGAGACGTATTGGCCACCACGCAAGTTAATGT
>JAGDQP010063079.1:0-11775 GCA_022664845.1 Lepisma saccharinum
ATAACCTCTAAGCTTGCCATTAGTATCATCGTAGTATATATATATAATGAGTAACCGAGTGGTTTAGTTTTCATTATAATTTTCGTTAAGTTGTCAGGCATAATATTTTTGTTTATATAAAGATTTGTAAGTCATTCATTTAATAATTAAAATTTATTTTCTTAAAACAAATTATATCCCCATTTTGTCATTAAAAATATTTTTTTTCCTTTTGTCTTCCACTCCTGATTATGTTGTATTAAGAAGCACTTAGTTATTACCTTTTGCAACAGCGAATGAGAAAATGAAGGTGAATGCATTACAAAAAATCCCAGTCGATCCCTTTCTTGTTCCACATATAAATTCAACTTCGTTGTTATAACATCTAGTTGAACTTGATGACTCTGCAACTCTTCTTTAAGTTTCACTAACTTTGGTAGATCAGTGACTCCTGAAAAAATCTCATACATTTGGTTTAGTTTTAGGTTCATAGGTATTTAAAACTTTTCAAAACTTAACACGACAAGTGACGACTTACATTGCATTATAAGGCTGTAGTAAACAGAAAACCTTGAACGCTCGATCGAACGTGTATTTTGATTGCCTAATACTTCTCCCAATATAATAGTGATGACCCTGGGCTTTCCTCCATTCGACTAAACAAGAACTGTAATGGCAACTTTCCTTATAATTTACAATTACCAAGGAATAGCATTAATATCAGTTGTAACATGTTTATCTTATATTCGTACTGCATAAAATTATATATTGACTTCCAAAGGTGTGATCTGTCAAATGATTCCAATAGTGAGGGAACCATTTTTATGTTATGTAATGAATGTAAATGAGTGTGTGAGAGAGAGCACAAGGGGAATTATAAATACTCGACTGCAAAATATTGTGTTGGGGTACTCTTTACTCACATTTTTAGCTTTCCCAATACTTTTGCAGGGAGGTAGGAGGAGGTAGGTAGGATTGATATATCCTTATATCTGGATCGAGTGTGGCATATATGATTATAATTGCTGAATATACAAAACTCATGGTGTTAGAAGAATGAACCATAGGTTGTAAGCGCTGCTCTAATGGGGTAATTCTTTATTGCGTTCTGCTAATTTGACGTACAGTTAGTCCAGAATATGTGTTTATGGACGAAAGCGACACGCACCCTTCTGAATGTTGAACAACTGCTGAAATTTGAAAATATTCATCATATGGATGCCCTCAATACTGACCAACACCAGAACATAGAGATCACCAAGGTATGGCTATTTTCTCAGCAGGCTATCAAAAATGTATTGTAGGCGTTGAGATCAGACAAATCGTATATGTAGTAGGTATCAGGCGATTGTAATGAGGATGGACGTTAGCTTTCACCGACTGAATATCTCCTTAACCATTTGCACTGTTATTACAAATTTGTATTAGTTACACATTTGTATTATAATCCGTTGTAGCGAGGTTGCGAGGCTGTAGAAATGTTGTTAGCGTAATGATTATGATAATTACTCTAATTGGTATTTTCAAAATTAACATTTTCTGTTCCTCCACCGTGACACTTTCGTTACCTCATTTTTTCTTGTTACATATGATCTTAAATATTTTAATTTTTCTTTCTCTATGTTTTCATGCTTAAATGTTATGTACCTATTTCCGTTATTCCCTGTGTTTCGCCTTATTATCATGTATTTTGTTTTCTTTATGTTTACTTGCATATCTATCCCATTGCATTCTTCTACTGAGACAGCAGTGTTACTGTATTGTACCTCTATATCTTCCCCTATTAAATCTAGGTTATCCGCGTACACGAACGGTTGGTTCAATCCGTTCAACGTTAGTTACTTTTTGTCCTCTTTTATTTTTAAAATCGCATATTCTAAAGCACATTTGAATAGTAGTGCTGAGAAGGCATCACCTGGTTTCATTTCGTTGTGAATCTCGAAACTATCTGACATATTTTTACCTACCGTGCTCTGCTTATGGGGTCGCTGTGACACATTTTCACTAGTTGAACAAGTTTCTTCGGAATTTCAAATTGTACCAGGGTACTGTATAGCTTTTCCCTTTTAATAGAATCATAAGGCTTCTTAAAATCAATAAATAGCTGGTGAACAGTCCCATGGTATTCCCATTTCTTCTTCAAGATTTGTCTCAAGGCGAAAATGTGGTCCAACGTGGATCTGTTGCTTGTAAATCCACATTGGCGATCTCCAATTTTGTCATCTATGTATACAGTTAGGCGATTAAGCAGTATATTACTCAAAACTTAGGAATATGTTGGGATTAACGAGATTCCGAGGAAATAATTACAATTCGATTTATCACTTATTTTTATAAACCGAAAGTCTTTGAGGTTTTATATTCCTTTGAAAGCTTCCTCTTTCTCCATATAGTGTTTATCAATTCATGCAGTTCCTTGATTAGTGCTGTTCCTCGCGCTTTAGTTAAATTGGCTGGATTATTGTTTACTGCCAGTGGTTTGATTTTTTTAAAATTTCTTTATCGACATTTAGACCTCGATCTCGCTAGATTCTGGTATCCGCTGTTCTGGAGTATCGATTTCAAATTCCTCTTGTTGCTCTTCGTTGTGTACATTAAGAAGTTTGTCAAAACAGCTTTTCCAAGCATCGATAATTTTAGTCGTATCCGCCTGAAGATCACCACATTCATTTCTTGTCATCCCTAACCTCGGCTGGTAACATTTCCTTAACGAGTTTATCCCTTTGCACAGAGCTTGTGTGTTATTTGTCTTTCCTTTTTCCTCTATCTTCTGAATTTTCTGCGTTATTTATTGTCGCTCTTTGTTTCTGAACTTGAGTGTGACGTTTCGTTTCGCTTTACTGTAGTGGTTGGCATTTGCTTCGCTTTTATTACTTAGCCATCACTGACTAGTTTGTTTTCGTTCCTCATGAAGTTTATGGCATTCTTCATCAAACCAAGGCTTGTTTTTCTGGTGTTTCTTCTCACCTACACGTTCCCTCTCTGCGTCCTTCACTGTATCACGAGTTGCCACCCACATCTTACTTACATCAATTTCACTAATAATTTCAACTTTACAACTACTTGGCTAGGATTTCGAAACTATTTGAGATTGCGAGCTTGTATTCTGCTTTTACGCTTGGATTATCTAATTGTTAAACTTGGAATTTCTGTTGATTTGATCACTAGCTTTTTCTGTGGCGAAGCACAGCTTTTCAGTAACTTTTGTGATTACTAACTTATGATCGGTGTCGCCTTCTGCTCCTCTGTAAGACCCAATAACCATTATATTGGTGTGTCTTCTTCTGTCTACTAACACGTGATCGATCTAGTTGAGCGTTCTGCCATCCGGAGATACCATGTGTATTTGTGTATGTCTTTGTGCTGGAAGTATTTGCCTTTTACTATAGGCTTTTCGAGATCGCCAAAATTATCAGTCTTTCCCTATTGTTGTTCGTGATTTCGCGAAGGCTGTATTAGCCTATAGTAGGTTTACATTTTTCCTCCCTCCCTACCTTAGCGAGGAAATCACCCAACATAATTTTCGTATTATATTTCGGTAATCGGTAAAACAACCTTTGAAGCTCCTCGTCACTAGCCACCTCGGTCGGAGCTCAGACATTTCTTAAAATCGTGGTTCATCACCGGGTATGTATCGTAACGTAAGATAGTATTTCGTTGACGGACACTATATTCTGAACTGCTGTTAATTAGGACACTGTTGTTAATTAGGAATACTGTTCCGAAATCGTGAGACTGTGTTCCTCATATTAGAAAGTATACTTGTCCTGTTGGATGCTATCTTGACTCTCCCACTGGACTTCTTCTGTCGCTTTATGTCCAGCTCGTACTTATCGATCTCGCGAACCACCACCTGAAGAGTTCCCGTTTTGAATAACGATCGTACGTTCCACGGTTCTATTGTAAGGTATTTCTTAATCCCGTTCTTGGAGTCCCCTGAAACAGTCTCCGCCTAGAGATCCGAATGAGGGACTAGTTTACTTAAGGAATATTTTACCTTAGGAGAATCCATGAACCATTTGTTTCTATTTGAACCCAACCAAATACTACCATGAAACAAATATTACAAGCTAATCAGTATTAAAATAATTATTTAACTAAATTAAATAACTATTTTAAATATATTATATTTTCCCAAAAATATATGTTTATATATATTGTCCACGTCCGCCTCGGGCGTTTTTATTGGTCCCTTAAATTTAGTATAAGACATGAATCATTCCAGCTTCATTCCAGTACTTTACAACACATTCGAGCTTCAGATGGTAGATCTAGTTGTTGCGTAGCAAGAAGTTTTATAAATGCAAACGTTCAAATTCAGAGGTATTCTGGAAATGATTCTTTCAATCATTTACAGACTAACTCTTTCAGAACTCGGCGTCTAATAACAAACGCCGCTTGAACTAATTGCTTTACTACGTTGCATTCACATCAAATACAAGTGGTTCGAATTAAATACAAAAGCATTCGTGGAGAAACGGGTAAGTTATGACAATGCTTGAATCGGATTGCAATAATACAAATGTTCAGCAATAACCATGGTTTTACAGATGAGGAAACGAAGTCTTAGCCAACTATAGAAATTATCAGCTACAAGTCAGAGTGACAGTTCTACTTACATGGAACATGTTGTCGTCTTTGATGTGTGTTGAATGAAAGTAAGAATCAAAGTGGGCTTAGTGTTTGTTAAGACTCTTTGAATTTGAATTTATTTTAGGGCCTTTAGGCAACTATGGCTCAGGACTTTTGGTGGAATGAACAAAGTGTGAGGAAACGGAAGCACCCCGAGAAAATCCACGCACACGGTATTTGTCCACCACAAAGCCCACATGGCATGAGCAGGGATCGATCCGACGACCCCTAGCACCAGAGGGGAGCGCTCTACCAACTGAGAGACCATGGCCCCTTGTTAAGATTCTTATATAAAGGTCATATCAATTTGCAATATCACCAGTCATTTACTAATAAACTGTGGAAACATTTGATCGCATCGTCATCTATACGTCACGATGAGTTGTAGCTTCTACTTTCCGTAGTTTACCAAGTCAGGCAGTTTCTTGGCTATTGCAATACCCGGAAATTCGTATAGGATACACATTTCTCTGGCGTTGTTTATTTCTCTGAGCTTTACATTCCTTGGATAGCATATGAATTACAGAATCGTAGTATCCTTGCTCGTATTCTTACAATTTTATTATTTGCCTTCTTATAATTATCATTTTATATGTGAAATATACCAAATACAATTAATTATTATAGACAGGGTCGTGTTCTTAAACAGTATATTCCGAGAGTGAAAATTCTCTGGATCTAAATAAGCCCGTTCGTCTTTCTTAGAACTGTAATAAAATGCGTAAATGCAAAATATAAGTGGTTTGAAGGTAAATATGTATATATAAGAACATGTGTTAAGTTAAAACGTACTTACTGATATGCAAAATAATTTTGAATTATAAATTAGCTTCTTGCACAGGCCTACCAAGAATAGACATATATGAAGTATTAATATATTTTATCATTTAAATACAGATACTAATAAAATGACCAATTCAAACCATAAACAATGTTCATTCCGTATCTTCTAAAGTTATACTTACCAAATTGATCAAGTCCCTTGTTTATGAAACTGAAGTGACGAATTTCCCATTCGTAATGGAAAGATAAACACAAACTTTTAATTATCGAATGCCAATTTTCAGATGCATCAGCTCGATATATGATTGTGCTGATTGCATAAAATAAGATCATAAAAGACACAAACATTTTCCACGATATATCCTTCGATATTGTCATCATTTATCTATAATAAAATAAAGTAGAATTATACTGTATATAAGATAGCATTATTTACATGAAAAGAAGAACAAATTACTACAAATAAAATTAGATGTAACTTTTGCCCGATTTGCGACATCGTTCTTCTATCAAACAAGGTTTGTTTTATGCTGCATTTGTACATTCGCTTAACAAGTATTATGCTTTTAACATTAAATAAGCCAGTGATATATTCAGTCAGAACAGAGTTTTCTTTATTTTGAAGCATACAATGTTTAAGTAAGTATGCTGTTTTACTGTTAATTAAAATATAGTATAATTTATTTTACTCTGTAAATTATTCTAAAACTTGTTTATTTTGGACAATTTTATTTTTTTATATTTAATTAGGAGCCCTTCACATTTGTATGCAACGTCTGAGAGATGACCTACTTCTCTAGTTAATCTTCCTATGGAGAGAATGGGAATATAGTTGCCTCAAGCGTTATTTGAGATACAAGACCGCAGTTTGTTTGAAGAAATTGAGGAATCTCATTGAATATCTCAACCAGATTCACTGACAATGACTAGTTTAAGTAGCTTGGCTCTGGGTAAAGTGAGCTTTCATTTTATAACATTATGGATAATATTTGTTTGCTTTTAAAAATAATTACAAAAGTAGGATAGTAACTCTCTTAATTACTATGTAATATTTAGCTGTATATTGTTACACTCAACCTTGCTTAGAATAGTAACTAACTAACATCTTCCCTAGTTTGTTGTTTCTGTGCAGGAGTTGTTCGCAGTAGACTGTCTCCCTCCACTTATTTGAAGAGTATGTCTATATTTTCTTTTGCATGTACATGAAACTGATTTGCTCAGTTACAGAATTCCCTTATTCACTTTATTACATCAGCATCCTAATATATAATTAAGTTTCCTCAGCTTATTTTTATATAGAATATACTCCACCAACATATGTTTTTGCAATTGTTACATTACGTTGTTGTGCCCTTTCGTAACATGGTTTTTGTTGTCATGGCAACAGGACAAGCGAAATTGGCAAGGAAATGAAAGAAACCGTTTGTTAGTGAAACGTGAATTTTGGTAGGGTAAATCAGGGTGACACTGCACACAATTATTAAAATGATTATTCTAAGTCCCTTGATGTACTTAAAAAATACCTAATTAATATTGTGACAAGTCATGTTCCTGACAAGCACATCAAAGCTTATAGTCTAATCATCCATCACTTAGATGTTAGACTTTTTTTTTGTAAAACATTGCATCGCGGCGTCTATCCCGTATGTTATGGGTGACAAGTCGCACCTTTAAGGGTGACACGGCACATATAACACCAGACTAAAAGTGATTTCTCTAGCAAGACTGATGTTCCAATTGCTTTCTGTCAATAGCCTGTCGTATTATGGAAGTTGGGAGGAAGTTAATGCAGGTCTACATTATATTTTAGTTTTTATTATTTGTATAATATCTACTATAGAGTAACTACAATGTTACAATGTAAGGGAGAAGTAACAGTTAAAAAATCATGGGCTATGTTCAGCACCTATTTTAACTGAAAAATACAAGTTGTAAAATAAGACAGAAGTTATAGGGTAAGTTTAGCCCAGTTTCAGTAGAATTCAAAAATAGGCTTACAAAATAAAAAACAAAAAACAAAGACAAGTCAATGAACTTAGGCTACGAAACGTTTCCTACCTGTATCCTTGCAATTGAATCTTTTAATCTCTTTGGGTTCCACAGTCCACAGGGATTTAACCCTGCTTTCCTTTTGTAATGTAGCGGTATTTTCAATTAGGTCTAACATAAGGTGAACATTAATGTATTTTTACTATTTTCATAATAGTGTTTAAAATAATCTTAACTAATTAAATAGGCAGAAACGGATAAACACGTGCGTTTAGTTTTCATAGACACCATAACTTCACTAACAATGTTTCGTAATTCAACTCAAATCAGAGGCCTAAATTAATTCCGTACAATGTGTATACTTATGTGACATTTGCGACATGTGTACCGGATTTCATGGCGGCGTCTCTCTCCATTCCCTAGGGTGAGAGGGAGCACCTCGTGACTCATTGATCTTGAGAACTAGGATGACTAAACTAGACTGACAACATTTAGAACTGAACTTGCTGTTGCTGCAAACGGCCCAAACTCATCCGAACTTACTGTAGGGTGAAAAAAGTTATGAAGGAAAATATAAGACTTACCAAAGCTAATGCACCGTACAATGTGTAAAAGGAAATACCCAAGACCATGACACTTTTTCTCTCACGTCTATTACGCTCCTACGTTTCGCATTGGACCGCACTCTGTCGGCAATTCCCAAAACTACAGGGGGTGCGCAGTCTATCCCGTATGCGGTGACTCTCCCGGAATTACTCTAGAGATCTCGCGATTTGAGGTTAAAAAGTCATCAAATATATTCAAATGTAGTAAAACCGTACTAACGTACATAGAATAATATTTGTGCGAATGTAGTTACGTAATGTGTTATAAAACGAGGGAATGTGAATTCGTCAGAGTGATATTTTCCAAGCGACTACTTTGATGTATGAACATAGTTGTTAAAACTATACACTATGTCACCAAAAAATATAAAATCTTGTCCTGAAAAACATGTTTTTCAGACTGTTCTTTCTTTAGTTGACAATGGTTCGTGATACCCTCAAACATTGCAGCGTTAATTTAATTCATTTCCACATGTCATACAATGATGGAATTTTGCACAGCGACGTAAGCCTCGTGACAATACAACATTTCAGTTTACTACCGTATATTTTTATATATTTGTTTACTTTAAACGCATATTTTATATTTTTACTGTGGACTTCTTTATCCTAAGATATAGCCTGCAACCATGTTGCGTTTGATTAGTTGTAGAAGACTTTTGGATTTGTGTCACAGATCATTAGCTTTACGAAAACATTTGAACACCAAAATTACTCAAAAAGAATAAAATAAACTTTTTAAGACATATTTTTGTTAAATAAATCGTACTAAAAAAGTAAAATATACTTTTGTTTCTGCATGTCTAAAAAGAAATGTGTGAGGCGCGCCAATTCAAGAATTGAAAAAGTGACTGTACATGAGCGCGCGCCTCATCCTTTTCTTTTTAGTCATGCATAAACAAAATTATGTTTTACGTTTTTTTACGAATTGGCTAAGAAAAGTATTAATATTTTTTATTATTATTTTATATATGAAAAAGATTAATCTAATAGTATTTCTAATCTAAACATGCTGGTAATGTCTCATATTTTCCTTCACTTTATTATTATATATATGTCTATTGAATACCAAATACCTATAACCTTAGTGATTAACGTATGTCATGCAACGAATATAAAATTACGTGGGACATTTCTTTTGTCGATTAGAAATGAAATATAATATTCCGGAGGATGTGTATGAAATCGTGCATTTGAGTAATACAAACTTCAAACTTCATAGGGTGATTTTAGGTCCGTTCAGAAGGACTTTCAAGATTGGAGACATTTGAAATACGCCATTTTTTCAAAATGGTGGTCATTTTCAAAATAGTGGCTGATTTATTACTTTAGTCTCCAGCGGACGTAAAATAAGTATAATAAAGTCGGCTTCACTTCAAGGATTCCTTGCTTGCTGCAGTAGCAGTAATAAAACCAAAAGTGATTAAAATCATATCATTAGGGTCAGAAAAATTTAAAAAAAAAATCACTTTCGGTAGGCCTACAGGCTGAGGTAGATCTCGATTTTTTTTTTTTCAAAAATTCAAATCTCGCCTTATATGAGAGCTATCGAGAAACTATTTATTGATTTGTAGATTATTCACCAAGATCTGTTCAACGATACCCCACAAGACATACATATATAGTTACGAATTTACAAGGTGCCGAAAGCGTGTGAAAATTAATTTCGGACGCCAATATTTCGGAAACTATCCAGCGTACATAGCGCCGGTAAAAAATTAACATAAGAAGTCATGCCTGCTCTATTGAAATATGCATGCTTCAGAACCCTACAATGCATGCGCAGGGGATTCCCCAAAGGAACGTAGGGATTCCCGGACAATCTGCCAATAAAAGATTGGCCTAAATGGATATGTATGGATAGGGTTCCCACCTGGTAACAATAATTCGTTTGTATTAAGTCGATATCTTAAACAAATACAAAATGGCGAACACGTTCATGCCCGTTGTGTGTGGTTGCATAGTCGCCAGGTACGGGTGATGGCCAACAGTGACATTCTGAGTATTAAGTGGAGTAAATTTGTAGCCGCATGGTCTAGGAAGACATCTGCAGTGTCGGTAGAGCACAACACATGAAATAGAGTGATTCACAAGTGTGGAAACACGTAATGAAAAATGCCCAGAAATGTACTCTAGTAAACGTGAGTTCAAAGCGACGGCAATGTAAGGAGTAGCATCAATAACATGAAAGTCATTGCCAATTCTCCAAAATGCCGAATCAATATGCTGTGCAATTTTGCATACCAATAATAGTGCAACAACTGAGGCCCAATTGAAATTGCGCAAGGGGACTCACAAAGAAAGTGGGGAATCTCCTTCTGATTAATAAAGGAAGTATAATATTGTGATCACATAATGTCGAGATCGAAATGTAGCCAATAAAAATGACGATGTATGTCAACATGTCCCACTACTGCTGGGACACCATTCTACATGCGAAAAATAGGAATCCACCAACGCTAAAACGTTATAGATGACATGCACTTCCCGCGCCTCTAGTGGAACTTTCTGTATCACATAGCTGAAATCGTTCTCAGCCTACTCTGCTTGCATAGCGTCATTTTCGGATGTAGTTCTTCAAACATCTGATTATTATTTTCGCCTTTGTAGTCGTTCCTTTCATGGTAGCAATTTCACACCACGCTGCCATTAAGTCGGTTGGACCCATAATACAGATGGCTTTTATCCCTTCACTTGTCTGTTGGACGACTTTCCTCGGCAATCACAACCGACGCTGACATGGTGTTCTGCACGAAAGAAGCTCTTTGATTCGAAGCTCCCTGGGCTATGGTTTTTTGCCATTACCTTCCGTGGGATGATAATAACGTCCGACAGTTTAGCGTGGGATCCGAACCACTTGTGTCCCCACCGGATATCGAATCCGGGACCATTTGATTACAAGCAAGAAATATGGAACGGAACGGAACGAAACGAACGAAACAAGTCTAGTTTCTCCTTTAGTTTGTTCACATCACTTGTTGGCCGTTTTCGTGATACTAACACGATCGGTATGTCATCATTGCAAACATCAGGTTAAGGGAACCGTTTAAAAGGATTGAGAAAATGGACACAGGGCAGGACGACAGACAGAGCAATGAATTAACAAAGTAAGTGTAAGACATCAAGGATTGCGACCTATTTAAAAATCAAGGATTTGTATCCACTAAAATTTAACTTCCCTTCCTAAACTATAATAGGTGCTCACGGTTTTCCGCTAAGTTGACATACCGATATTTAGTTGACATACCGATATTTTCCTGGAGCAAATTAGCAATGGCTTTCACGCAATTGATGCTACTCCTTACATTGGCGTCGCTTTGAACTCACGTTTACTAGAGTACATTTCTGGGCATTTTGCATTACGTGTTTCCACACTTGTGAATCACCCTGTTTCATGTGTTGTGCTCTACCGACACTGCAGATGTCTTCCTAGACCATGCGGCTACAAATTTACTCCACTTAATACTCAGAATGTCACTGTTGGCCGTCACGCGTACCTGGCGACTATGCAACCACACACAACGGGCATGAAAGTGTTCGCCATTTTGTATTTGTTTAAGATATCGACTTAATACAAACGAATTATTGTTACCAGGTGTAAACCCTATCCATACATATCCATTTAGACCAATCTTTCATTGGCAGATTGTCCGGGAATCCCTACGTTCCTTTGGGGAATCCCTTGCGCGTGCATTGTAGGGTTCTGAAGCATGCATATTTCAATAGAGCAGGTATGACTACTTATGTTAATTTTTTACCGGCGCTATGTACGCTGGATAGATTTCGA
>JAGDQP010063080.1:0-11775 GCA_022664845.1 Lepisma saccharinum
GAGTCTGGTGCTGGCTATATTGGAGTTTCCGAGAGTTAATGTCAGTTTCGTCAGACGAACCCCATTATGGTAGGTTGACAAAGGCTCTGGTCTTCTCTTTCCTACCTCCAGTCTTCTCTGGAATGTAACAAGCTTACCCCATAGGTGACTGTTGCATCAATAAATTTAGGTTTAATAAAATAAAATGGCGTAATTCATGCCAAGACTTGTGTTTACTCTTACAGGTTGGCGTTCTTAGTTGTTGAGTTACTGTGTAACAGAAAATTTATATTAGTTTATTTCTGTTTTCTGAAAAATATATTTAAGAAGTGAAGCAATGTATCCGTATTTCTATTTCAGCACACAACTTTTAGGTCATGTGTGTGAACTTCTTCAAATTCGTAAATATACAAGCTGCGTCTTGAAATTATTGAAATATTTCTTCCATTTCTGGAACATCTGCCTTTCGCATGCCCATACTAATAAGGACAATCAAAACCTTTTTAAACTTTAGTAGTTAGGTAAAGCAATGTTAACCGTAACATTTAATTTCTTTAAGAACACTGATCTCTCAGAAATGTGTAACGATATTATGAAACACAACGATTAAGAATAAGAACAAAGTTTGTCGAAAAATAAACAATTATTTAGAATTCATAAATAGTTAAATTTTCTCTCTTAGTATAAGGATGTTTTTAATGTATTTTAATCTTGTACTTATTTGACTAACTACTTTGAAATAACTGACTCTTGTATGTGATTCTTTCTCAATCAGAATCTAGACGGTTAATTATTCGTTCACTATGCCAGTACATTTTAATCTTTAGATATTTGTGGACCGATAAAAGACAGGGAAAATTTCTCGTGCCTGGAAGATACCAGCTGGTTTCCAGTTTACTTTGAACTGACTGACTCTATACTCAGTGATCATGCTGCTTCTGAACAGGAACCTGAGCAGTTGCTTATTCGTTCACTATGCTAGTATCTTTCACACTCTTGATATTCGCGGCACGGCAAATGACAGTTAAAATTTCTCGGACCAGGAAGGTGCCAGCTGGTTTGCAGTTAGAGTTGCCACCTTTTGATGAATAAATTACGGGACGCTCGGTGAAAAATACAGAATACTAACCAAAAATACGGAACAAATCTGAAATAACCTAAAATGAAAGTGTACTAGTAGCCAGTTAGCCCCTGTCCTACTATATGACTACCCGCACAATTTAAAATCTCTATAATAATCGAGAATACACAGAAGACTTCTTGCTTGCGACTGCTCACATTCAAAAGTACTTGCTGGCTGAAAATTGATAATATTTCAATTTCCTACGCACAGTTGGCGTTAGTATCTGGACTGTAAAGTATTACTTTTAATTCAATACTTTTTGGTATCCCTGGACGACCAAATTTTGTTTAAATCAACACAACAAACGGTGTTGATTTCGGTGATTCAACACAATGGATGTGTTGTCAATACCGATTCAACACAACGAAGACATTCATGCTACCACCGAAATCACACAACAGACGGTGTTGATTTAACACAAAAAAGACGTTCACTCTGGGACACCGAAAAATGTTGAATTAACAGAGCCATTTTGTGCAGTATGTTATCAACTAGAGGAAACAGGGCGCTAGTATTATATCCCCATCCCCATGTCTCATGTTGGTGCCTGGGAATGTGAACAGAATCTGCTCACTAGTCTACATAGTAAACAGTGGAAAAGAGTCCATCACTATTTGTTTTTAAAATTATTGATATGTTGAAAACGTGTGAAAATACGGGACAACCACAGATAATACTGGACTCGTAAATTTTATCTAAAATATGGGACATCCCGTATTATACGGGGCAGGTGGCATCCCTATTTGCAGTTTATTTGAAGTTCAAGAGATGGTAGCATATTTTCACGTTCAAGTTGTTGTGGCAAAAAATTGTACACGTTAATTCTCAGTTTTTGGACTTAAAATCTACAAAATTAGAAAATAATAAAACATTTAAATTATGGTTTTAATTCCGATGGACCGGTAAAACTATTTCACGTATAAGCACTGCACTACGGATCGGTGGATGAAAATCAATACAGTGTGGCATGTGCAGTCTTGTTTTCGCTCAGTAAACAGATCGAAATATTTTCTGTCATAAAACATCTATATTATTCTGTCATGAACCCTTCAAAGATCTTATAAAAGAAATATACTCCATTCCATTAGTAAAAATATGTTTCAAGCAGAATACTGTTTGAATTGGCAAATTTTACCGGATTCTTTAAGACGAGTAAACTCAGATCACAAAATTCTAATTGGGTTCATTTTGTATGTACCCTGATTAAGCTTAATTTGCTATTTTTATCGCGGCCACAATACCAGTACAACTAAGATGTGCGAAGTTTGACAAGCTAAAAGATTAATCAACTCTGCACTTCCAGTTCGATAAGTTCTCATGCTTATTTTATTTACCAATGAGGTCAGATCATATTGCACTAATAAAAGTTGCCACTGGTGGTTTTCTAAGGTAGATAATTAAAACGGAAAAATTACGTAAATCCTAATTTTCTTCGTCCCACTGCAAAGCCAGTCAACATGTTCCAACACTATCAACTACTCTGAACTCAAGATGTTACCTGAACTCACTTAAAATAGTAGCAAGTATTGTTAGATGATTGCATCCACATAATAAATAATCCATGTGCACATAAATATCAGTTTCCAGGCCAGGTAGATAAGTTTCTAGAAAGGATTTACCTAACCTACACTAAACTTATCTCTGTTAATAAATCATCGTGTCATTCTAACTAGTTAAGTGCAGTAGGCAGTACTGAAAAGTAAAAAATTCAATAGAATATACCTTTTCTAAATGTTGTACAGTATAACTACGAATTCTTGAAGAAACGTTAAAGGTCTCTTGAGCTGATACGGCAAGGAGACCATAAAAGTGCAGTAAAGCGGGAACCATTTCCACTATGGGAAAGAATAAAGGAAAGGAGATACCGCGCGTAACGTAAGTAAGCAGACGTCTACAGTTGGTTGCGGTAATGATGTCTTTAACTTCCATTGTAGTTAGGCAGAAAGAAAAGAATAACCTAACAAATATTTTCTAACCTGCCTTCACTCGTTCTCGCTTATTTGGTATACTGTCTGTACTTATATTGACGTTAGAAGCAAGAGTTAGACACGTTAGCTGTCATTCCGTGCTTCTGAATACAAAACAACTTTTCACTGTACATTACGAAAAAGATACATCGAAGATTTGAAAGTATTAATTATGGTAGGCTTACAGTAATTTATTTAGAAGCAGTTAGAATAGCAAGGGCAATGAATGTTATGACTTGAGATTCAGTTTCCATGTTATGGATCAATGTTACAATCCTCGACGCAAGCTAAAATTCTACTGAGATGCCTTTCTTCCTGACAAATTAGATCTGTCCAAATTAAAACATTTCAATATTATTATATATTGTACTCGACACTGCAAGGTAGAAGAGGAGCGCGATTAAGTATATATTGTAGCCCTAAAGTTTGTTTAAAATACTGATGTTATATTAGGATAGTCATAAAACCACAGTAGTTTTCTTGAGCAAACGACAATATGCAAATTAAGTGGAAATCTTTGCGCCTGCTCAAAGACTCTTTTGCCAATTTCTCCAGATTTTTTTTTAGAAGTCATATAATAATTATCCAGAATATTTTAAGCTTATAGGTGGTATGCATATTTTGATTAATATTAAAATTAGTTTAAAGTTATTTTCCAAAATAACACTAACCTGGTAACTACTTTCATCTGTTTGTCCATGGTAAGAGTGAGCTGTGTAAAGACTTCTTGGTCTCACGGGTATGTTTGCTGGGTTCATAATATCTTTTCTAAATTCTACCGATGATAAAGAGGTCATTATAAAACATAAATCTAATTACACATGAAAGCTGACTTTCGCGCTAACTACAATAAAGTTTCCTTAGCAGCCAATAAAGACTACACTCTCAGTAACATTAAACAGTAAACAATGAATGCTCTTTACAATGGTCAAACTTTTTGAAAAAACATATGACAATAGGAAACTGCATATACTTTATTTTACAGTTTTCAAAGAATCTTGGAAATAATTTCTGATGCGTGCTTGTCGTTATTAAATTGATTCAGTTCAAATTCGTTTTCTTCAACAATCAGGTCAATGTAATTCTTTAGCTTATTATTAAATAAATAGTTTAGACTTTATTTTATATTTGACATTCTATATCAGTGTTCCCCAAACTTTCCCTATCGTGAATCACACTTTTATGACGTACTGACCAGCAGCGAAAAAGTTCACAGAAATATCAACCGAATGCAGGAATTTGACTATACTAATTCATGATTAGTAAATATGAGCAATGTGCCGCCTGTTTAACTTTTTTATTTGTAATGGAAACAATAAAAATGAATAAATATACGAGATTGTTAATAAATTTTGAGAACGAAAGGGACTATCGAAACGAATTTATTTGATTGTGCATGAATTACCAATCCTGTATTATGTACTGAGGCAACCCTGTACTATGACACTTACCCAAAAACGTTATACTTAGTATAACGTTTTTGCACTTACCACTCTATATTTTCTTTATTATCTATGAACGCAATACTAAACAGCATTGGTAATTGATGCACAATCGAATGGATGCGCTTCCATCGTCGCTTTCATTCCATGTCCCAGAAATGCCTTAGTTACCATATTCCCGAAATGCATAGAGTTAGGAAGAAAATAGAGAGAACATACATGACGTCACATGAAGCCAAATTACGGTTCATCGGCAGCCATATTGTGTGGCCCCATTAGAGTCCCTCTATACCGAGTACTGTGCGGATTGACTTGGGACTCGGCAAGATGGCGGCTTAATAGATGGAAGCTGCTGAAATTTTTAGTGATTTATTTGCTTAACTTCATAGTGTTTTCGGACTTCACTCCTAGAATATTTATGAAGATATGTATTATAGTGATTCAAAGTTTCATACAATAGTGCTTCAAGGTGAAATTCAAAATTTTTAGTGAGATATGCATCAAAAAGTGACTGTGACTAGAGTTTAAGAGTGAACTGACGCCTATGGCGGACTGTAACCATAGCAACTTATAAATAACTGACCTTAAAACATCAGTTATTAAGACTGATAGACTGTAAAACTGTATTATATTACAAATATTATTTTTAAAAAAACAGCAATTTTTAAAACGAATGCACAATAGATGGGCATAATTAGCCAAGTCTGCGCTAGAATATGAAATACGAATACGAGGATTGCCTTTTCCGATAGAATGATGAGTGCACCTCAGAGAGGCAATACACGGAAAAGAGGGTCTCTAAATATGGGGCCAGTTAATATGGCCGAAATACCTCTTTCCTTCCGTCTCTTGGCTTCATTCCCCTTTCCAACAAAACAGTCTAAGGTTCCCTCTATTTATATCCTAACTCTATGGTGTAATGTATACTTTTATATGCAAAATAAATAAAACTACATATATAAAAAACACCATTATTAATCCGATTATAATCAATGTTGTTCTCATACGGCAATTCACATTAGGCTGTTCTGTCTTGTTACTTGCCGCTTTAGGGTGTTGTTAAGTATAGGGGAATAAAGTTCATGCACTCTTCTTGTATTCTGATATTGTTAAAACCAGTTAGCTACACTTAATGCTTATAGAACTAGCAAGTTGCCTTGCACGTGACGCCATTGAAATTTCCAAGGATGTTAGAGGATAGGACAAAATTGAAACACATGAATTCGGACGTCATAACATCATCTTGATGTGCCCATCCAGAGTTTAGGAGAATTCAAGTGAAACTCATCAGCTAATCCCTGAAAGTAAGAAACGTATGCATCCAACATGTTAATATATTGGGAACAAAAACCTATAGACTATACCGAAAACATAAAAGGGGAGGGGGAATTACAATTTAGCTTCACAATTTAAAATTAAACTTGTCCAAATTCATAAAACAGAGGAAGTAGAATGTCTTCTTATGACTGTTAGCGTAAATTCGCTCCAGTTAGGTGTCATTACGGTATAGACCACCAAGCACCTCTTATTGTAAATTATCTGTTCTTGAAGATCTTATAACGTATTTATATCCACAGATTGCTAGCCTTTATATATTGGGAGATTTAAACTGCTATCAGCTGTGTCCAAACAAAGCTGAAACGAAGTATTTGAAATTCATTCTGGATAGTTTCGGTCTCACTCAACTTATTAAAAACCCAACCAGAATAACGGAACATGGCGAATCGTTACTGGATATAATATTGATAGAACTGAATTGGTTGAATCGTATGGGGTCAGTTCTCCTATCGGCTCATCCGATCATTGTTTAACGTATGTTACCCTAAACCTTCAAAAGCCGCGGCGCAAATATTTTGATATTCATTATCGTAATTACAACTTGCTAAATGAGGAAACTTTTCTTCAAAATGCACAGACTTCGAACTGGAAGTAAATTGAAGTCAAGGAGAATGTAGATAATAAAGTTAATTTGTTTGAAAGTGCGGTAACTAGCCTTTTCGGTCTGCATGCGCCAATACGGACAGTTAGAATTGCAAAGATCAAATTGCTATACATCTCTAGTAACACAAAACTTTTAATAAAACTACGCTATAGTGCACATCGAAAGTTTAAGCGTACTAGGTTGCAACATGACTGAGATGAATATGAAGAACTTCGTTACTTTACTACTGCAGTAATACAAGAAAAGACTGCTTACTTATCGCATAAATTGTGCTACAAATACCAGACATACGTCGAAGACGCTACATGAACTGGGAGTAGGCCGTAAAATGTTATGTTTGGAACTTCCCGAAGAACTAAATGACCCTAATCTTATCAACAGTCATTTTGCTAACTGATACCATATCTCGAGAACAAGTAGTTTTACGTTTGATCAACAAATTCATCGGTATTATTCACTCACCCATTCCAGTTTTAATAATCGATTCTCATTAAGACTTGTGAATGAAGATGCAGTATATAGCATGCATATAGAAGTTCAATGCAGCTGCCTATGACGAAATCACTGGCAGAATGCTAAAACTAGCTTTGCCTGCCATCTTATCTCCTTTAACACTCATAATTAACCCAATTCGTGACTCATGGTAGCTGTCCTACTGCTTGGAAACTAGCTAAAGTTCTACCGTTACCTAGAAAGACTGTTATAAAATCCATTAATGATCTTAGGCCAATAAGCATATTGCCAATATTTTCTAAAGTAATCGAAAAATTAGTGTCCCAGCAATCTATTTCTTTCAGTCTGCTGTCAGTCCAATATAGCTTTCGTAAATCACACGCCATATCCACTGCTTTATTAGATATTACAGATACTGTGTTATGTGCAGTAGATGACGGACACGTAGATATACTAGTTCTATTGGACCTTTCAAAAGCATTTGAACTTGTCCATTATGACATTCTTTTAGCAAACCGGAAATATTATAACTTCTCTGACAACACGGTAAAATAGTTCAAATCGTATATGTTAAATAGAAAACAACAGGTCACGTTGCAGACCCCGCAATGGAGGACTATAGTCTTACGTCAGATCCGGTCGGTCACCATGGTACGCCGCCACATTGCAGTCTAAACAAACGAGTGTTTAGCAGACGCGGATGACTCAGCAATTAATTGCTAGTACAGAAACGAAAATTTAGCAGGCTTCCAATTACATAAAAATATTAGTACACTAATGATATTTAGGGTTAATTTTAGCAGTTTTTGCCACACTAATACATCAAACTTAAAGAAAAATTGAGTAGTAGCAATTAAAGGCTAAAGTCACCTGCTTGTTAAAGGAATGTATAGAATATAAAATTATGGACATTTTGCATATAGGGTGCAGAAACAGGAAGTGTCCCATCGAACTTTAACATAATAAAAATGTAAAAATAATCTAGACACCCCACAGCACCACCGATAAAAATTTGACCCTGCGCTGACTATTACGTCCCAGGGGAAAATCCCAGAGAAATTAACATGGAATGTCTATAATAAAAATTAGGGACATCTTAAATATAGGGTACCGAAAAAGGAAATGTCCCACCGAAATTTAACGAAACAAAAATATGATATTAATCCAGACATGCATCCCGCGGCACCATTGATAAAAGTTTGATGCTGCGCTGACTAATATGTCTCAGGGAAATATCCCAGAGAAATTAACATCGTATGTATCTGGATGTCTAGATTAATATCCCATTTTCGCTTTGTTAAATTTTGATAGGACATTTCCTGTTTCGGCACCCTATATGTAAAATGTAAAATGTCCATAATTTTTATAATATTCATTTAATGTAAATATTTCTGGGATATTTCCCTGAGATATAATAGTCATCGCAGCATCAAAGTTTTATCAGTGGTACCTCGTGGCGTCTAGATTAATATCCCATTTTCTTTTTGTTAAATTTCGGTAGAACACTTTCTGTTTCGGCATCCTATTTGCAAAATCTCCATAATTTTTATTGTATACATTCCATGTTAATTTCTCTGGGATATTTTCCTGAGACATAATACTCAGCGCAACACTATATTTTTATCTGTGGGATCCTTCCTGTTTCTGCACCCTATATGCAAAATGTCCATAACTTTTATAATATACATTCCATGTTAATTTATCTGGGTTATTTCCCTGGGACATAATAGTCAGCGCAGCATAAAATTATTATCTGTGGTGCCGCGGGGTGTTTGGATTAATATACTTTTCTCATTTTGTTAAATTTCGGTGGGACATTTCCTGTTTCTGCACCCTATATGCAGAATATCCATATATTTTGTTATTTATATTCCATGTTAATTTCTCTGGGATATTTCCCTGGGTCATAATAGTCAGCGCAGCATCAAATTTTTATCGGTGGTGCCGTGTAGTGTCTAGATTATTATTCCATTTTCATTATGTTAAAGTTCGATGGGACATTTCCTGTTTCTGCACTCTATAAGCAAAATGTCCATATTTTTCTATTCTATACATTCCTTTAACAAGCAGGTGACTTTAGCCTTTAACTACTACTACTCAATTTTTCTTTACAGCAATTAAATAGCGGCAAACCTCGCCTCATGACCATCGAATTTACCTTAAATAGCACAAACAATTAGGGTTACCAACCATCCTGTTTTACCGTACACGTCTGGCCCTTTAAAATTTCTAGTATGTCAGTCCGGTATTTCTTGAAAAAGTCCGGCATTTTAAAAATAAAATAAGCAAAACGTTTTTCCACCTGGGTTTTCCATTGTTTGTAGGGGTTACCAACTGGAAGTTGTCAAATGCACGACGCAACTCCGAGAAAAGCCAGACTTTTTTAAAAAAAATGGCGGATATGATGAATTTGCAGCAGTGAACATTTCTTTTAGGCACAATCACGTCCATTGTGTACCTTTTTATCTAATGGTGAAAGTTTTGGGGATGTTAAAGACAAAAATATATTTCGTATTGATGTGCTAGTTCTTACCAAATTTTTGTACTTTTTGCAATTTCGCGAACGGAGACAAAAATAGTCGAGTTCGATATATCGACAGTATCACAAACCAAGCACCGTAGTAGTTAATAAATGTGACAAATTACCGCTCGTGACCATGAAGTTTACCGTAAATAACACAAACAATGCAGATTTAGAGATAGTAATAATGTCTTGCTAATTTTATTTTTAAAATGCCGGCCTGACATTTCTTAAAAGGTTAAAAAACCGAAAGGTTGGTAGCCCTGATTGTTTGTGCTATTTAAGATAAATTCGATGGTCATGAGGCGAGGTTTGCCGCTATTAAATTGCTGCAAGAGGGTGTGGATATTATTTTTGTAAGAAGAAGCGCATGAGTTGAGCTACAGTTGCTGTGTATTTAGTTTCTTTTTATGTTTAGTTTAGTTTAGTTTTCAAATATTAGGTCTCGTTCATCTAATATTTCAAACGAGATCATTGTTATATCTTAAATATTGAGCGAGCTAGTCGGTTTTATGTGATACAGGGTGTTGTATTTTACTATATTAAAGTACTCAAAACTAAAGAACATGCTGAGAATTTTCGATAGACATAACTCCTCAGTTGACCAGGAGAAAACTTATCTTGCGTTAAATTAAAGAAAATGAAATGTAGCATGGGACCAGAGAATCCTGCGTCGGGTTTAGGTGTTATGACGTCATTAATATGATGGCCGTTAGAATTGGTAATACAATTTTTAAACGCGTATGACATCTCACAAAATAGCGAAAAAAGCGTCATAACTATATATAAATGACTAAAAGTATGTTTTTGCTATCATCACGCCAAAACGGATTAACAGATTGCAGTGATTTTTCGCACATGAACAGATACTGGACCCCATCTCAAAAGCACTGTTTCTTTGAAGCATGCTTTCGGAGGGGCTTTGACCTCCCCGGGAGGTTAACCGTTCCCCCAGAAGAATTAGTTTCAACACTTATATTACTCATACGTATACTGAAATACGTATAAATAGCACATTCTATAAATATTGTTCATGTTATTTTGAGGTGAACTAAGGAAGTACGACACATTGTTAAGAAACATTATTGTTGTTTTATATTTTAGTAAATTGGTTTTCGTGAGACTTCCCACGATCCCCCCGAAAGAAATCTTCTGAAAGAAACACTGCATATTTTTATTAACCGGAAGTGACTATGTCGCGATCTAATTAATAAAAACATTAATTTCATTGTTTATAACAATGCAATAAATACATTGTTTCCATTATTAAGTTAAAACAATCAGAAATAAATAAATAGTTTATATATATTTGTTTTTAATTTAAATTTGGATTGTTGTAAAAAATATTTAGATTTAATGTTTTAAAGTATTACGTATTATTTGGCAGTAGTATTAGTTCTAGTAGTGGTGGCAGTAGTAGTAGTGGTTGTGGTGGTGGTGGTGTTGCCAACATACTCTATTGACCCCGCTCCAATTACTACTACTAGTTTTTGTATAAAATTCAAGGAAATTAATTGGAGAATAACTACAATGAAGAATTTTATTCAAGATGATGGCGTTGAAACCGCCAGTAGCACACAAACGTTGGAAAACGGTGGATTCTACGTTAGCCTATTACGTAATTTTAACGTTGTATATGCACCTATATGTCGCCTGTTCTATGCAGTTTTCGACTTTGAGAATCAATATAGTCCTCGACGGCAAGAAGTAAACGATGAATCTTTTTTTTTTTTTTTTTGTAACGTTGTATGTACCCACCTGTTCAACGGCACTAAAACACATTTTGTATTCGACAAAAAGCGAACACTGAGTTTGTAAATTTTCCACGCGTCTGCAGTAGGATTCGAAGCTGGAACTTTCGCACTCATCCTCAGTAACTAGCCACTCATTCACGAAGCCTCTAGCGAGTAACTACTATTTTATTATTCCTTTTGTGTTATGAAAAATTTCCCTCAAGTAAAATTCATGTGTATAGACTAGGTGGCCATATTATTTTCCAGTGGTTCCAGGGAGAATGGGGATAATTCAAATTCTTCCTTGTTACTGTAAATTTGACTACCTTTTTCCCCACCACTACATGAAAAATTACTCCATGCTTAGTACTTTTTATCTATACTAATTGAATTTGGAGTTTAGAAATGAGCGTGTATGTCAGTCAGAAAATTCCTAATATTATTTTAGAAAAGAGAAATAACAAAAAGAATACAGTGCAAGGAAAAGTAGAGAATACAAAATTAGAGCCCCTGAAAAAAGTATGTCTGGTAACCCTAGACAGAAGTCGTTTTCGAATATTTCTTTCTAATAAAAACAATAACATTTTTCGAAGGATATGTATTCTTCAAACCGGG
>JAGDQP010063081.1:1348-11775 GCA_022664845.1 Lepisma saccharinum
CGGTCACTAAAATAACTTTTTTTCAAAATTAATCAAATTAATTTTGAACTAAATTAAATGTGTGATCCAGTTGAAGATTATGAATCTAGTAATCAGGAAATTGGCCCTTCAATTAAGAATTATATTATTTACCGACGGCCGACCATCCTGACTGATGATTTTCCAGGGATTTTCCTCAGTAATACGAGGCAAATGCTGGTATGATGCCTTCAACTCCTTCCCGCATATTTTCTCCTATCCTGATCTGAGTGTAGAGGCCCAGGCATACGTAAACTCAATTGTATTATTTGTATTGCCGGCGTATCATGCTTTTAACGTTTTGTTTATTTATTGAGTATGTATGTAACTTTTGATTGTTGGTGCTACAGAGCATATCGTTCGAGAGCGTTCGTTAGTTTCCGCACTACCGCAAAAGTATGCGTTGTTTATTAGTTGGCCCAGTCACGGCTTAGGTCGAACTTACAAAGTACGGAGAATTCAGTAACGACAATATCGTTAAGCAAGTGTCACACATCTAATGAGAGATACGTGAAAGGAATGACGATTCTTCCGTCTGGATTCCGAAACGTAAGTTTTATCAAGCATGCTGCCTTACATTTGAAACACCTGTTATGCGTTTGAACGAACAGTGACCTGTATTTAGTACATTACATTTTAGAGTACCTACCTTCGAAGAAGAACTCAAAGTGGATGAGTATATTTTCTTATAAGAAAGTAACTAACTAACTCTATGACTTGCGGAACTCACAAGTTCATTGCCACAGTAACAAACATTCGCGATTGGATTCTATCCTGGTCAGAATCAAACCAGTTTTCATCTTGGGCATCTACCTCTCAAAGGTCCCTTCCAATATGGTTATCCCAACGAAGTCTCGATTGTCCCGTTTTTGCCAGTGTATCTTTCTCAAGATCCTATTTTTAAACACACGTTTCTTCCGTGACTTCGTTCTTGCTAGACTCTGAAGCATTTAAATATATTTACTTTCTCTATGATCTCATTGGAGTAGCCGTGGCTCAGACGGTAGCGCGTCTGATTTAGAATCAGGCGACCCGGGTTTAAATCCTGGCCTGGAAACTTTTCTCTCTCAGGTGCTCTCAGGCGCTCTCAGGTGCACTTAGCCATCTATAAAACTGAGTACCAGAGTGTCCTTCTATTCCTGGGCACCTTGGGAAGTAAAGACGGCCGAGTGTGGGACTGACCACCCTATCGCTCAAGGAATACTACAATCTCTTATTCTTAAACAGTAGTGGTGACAAGGCATCACCTTGTTTCAGTCCGTTACGCATCTCGAAACTATCCGACATATCCGTACTCTGCTTATTGAGTCGCTGAGACACATTCTCATGAGTTGAACAAGTTTTTTTTCGGTATTCCAAATCGAGCCAGGATACTGTATAACTTTTCCCTTTTGATAGAATCATAAACTTTCTTAAAATGTGTGAACAACTCGTGAACCGTCCCATTGTATTTATATTTCTTCTCTAATATTTGTTTGAAGGCAAAAATTTGATCCAGTGTAGATTTATTTCTTAAATCCAGATTGGTGTTATCTTTAGTCAGTTTCTTAAGTCTAGAAGCATGTTGGCAGAGATGATTTTTCTGGTAATGTTCACTTAATTTTTGATGAGATTAAAAATCTACCGATAGAAATCATGAGAAAAAAAGGCAGAAAATAGGTTGTGTCAGATTTTTTAGGGAATGTGATATTTTCCAAAAATTAAGTTCAAATTTGTAATGAGGAGAACAAATGACTGTAGTCAGAAGAGTGATGGCAATGGAAGTGGAGGGCAAGAGAGGTAGAGGGAGGCCAAGGAGAAAATGGATAGATAGGGTTAAGAAGGATCTCAGGGAGAAAGGTCTGTCAGGGGAAGAAGTTCAGGACAGGGCTTGGTGGAGAAGACTCATTAGAAACGTCGACCCCACGTAGGTGAGAAAAGACGGTGAGAAAGTAGTAGTAGTAGTAGAAATTTGTAATTCAATTTCTTAGTGATCAAATAAAAGCTTAACCGATGAAACAAATCTTATGTACACTACTTCAAGATCAAAGTGAAAAAGAAACAGGAAAAAATATTTTCCAGATAAAATTACATCCAAACGTCCTTTTCGAAATTCCAATAACGCAACGTACCATCGAGCTCCGCTCACTACAGACTGATGGGAGAGAATATAACAATGAATTCCTCTACATTGCCTTCCCTCAAACTCATTTGATTGGAACATTTTTTGGGAAACGCTGTTACGGTCTGTGAGACGACCTAATCCCCAAATTGCACCCTGTAAAGTTTTTATCGAGGTATGAAGATAAGCTTTGTCGTGCTTTAAGACAACTCTAACCCCATCAGCACAACCACGTAGCACATTTGTTTCGGGAATTCAGATCTTCGAGTAGTGTTTTCATGGCTGTATGATTGCAGTGAGTTTCATTACACAGCTCCCGCATGGTTACACGACGATCAGATTAAATGAGGTCAAGTACTTGTTCTTTGTTCAGATCGATAAGTGCTATGGATGGTCTCCAATTACGTTCTTTATCATCCACTGAAGTTTTTTTGTCTTCCCGAAACTTTTTCATCCATCTTCGTTCATTGCTGATGTCAAGTGTAGCGCCTCAGTACTGTGCGTGTAGTGTAGGCCTTTTGAGTGTCGGTTTTTAACAAGAAACCGATTACCACTCTGTATCTTGAGATCTATCTTGTTTCTTTACTGATGTATCAATGTACGTTCATATCCAAATTCATATTAATCGGGTTAAAACTACAGGAGTCATTGGGAAGAAGGCATTACTTCCAGGATGTCCTTGGTTCATTATTCGGAAGTAATTACCTCCATTGTTTGCTTGCTGTTTGAATCCATCCAATCCATCAGAGGACTGTTCGTCGACTGGTAAGTCTGAGGCACAAATTCTTTTTGAGTAAAGTCTTTGGTTTTGAAGAAGACGAATAAGGGAGTCTCCTATCACTACACACATTTTGTTTTCTCTCTCTTTTTCTTTCTTCTAAATAGTTAACAGGGTCCCGTAGCGATTATTCATAATTGGAGTTTAGTGACTTGCCTTTTGTTCAATTTTCTAACGACATACACACATCCAGTGGCGAATGGTAAGGATAGACAGGGAAGACAGTGTCTCTCCATTTATTAAATCTATATTTATTTTGTTTTCACTGTAATACGCGTTCATTTGTTATTAATATTTTCAGGAAAAAAGTATAGGTACTGCTTAATGTAGCAGTAACATGGCAACATGTTGTTTTCTTTTTCATTCCACATTATGTCTACCCATTTGCTTATTCAAAGCTTCGCCGCTGCACACAACTATTGTTACCATATGGTATCACTTATAAACCGCTACTGACTGGAACAAGTTTCAACTTGCACTGTTTTGGAAGGGCGGAGCTAACGATGTACACCCCAGATTCATAGAAACTAGCCGATGAGAAACTTGGCAAATTCTGAAAGAAATGTACTGTATAGCAATCTGTGCAGATTTAAATTAAATGATTCAGTTTGCAACAATGGTTCAGTGTTGCCATATTATGTGACTTTTCAGACTTAAAATTTTTTACGTCGGCCACTTTCTGTGAATTTGCGTGTTCTTTTTTAGCTTCCTACTTTTATAGGTAAAGGCAGAGTGCACGCAGTTTAGCTATTTAAATGGCATGGTGTATGGTATCTGCAGAAGGAAGAAGGTGCATTGTAAATGTACGAACACGAATCTTTCTTTGCGCTATATTAGGATTACGTGCTCTTGGCGTACTGTGTTCCTGGCGTATAACAAAAAATTCAACGTGCTTCTAGCGTACAAGCAAGGCTGTCCAAAATTTGGGCGGAAGACGAAACAAACTGTAATGAAAACTATGAGACGAAGCGACATTGTTTTCTATATCAGCTTGATTGAAAACTAAATTGAAACATAGTATTATACAGAGCACAAACAGTAAAGGCGTTATTGTAAGAAAATAGAAAACGCTTTATCTTTGGTCATTACGTTACCCTATGTACGCTAGGAACACGACATAATTCTTTTTGTACGCCAGGAGCAGGACAAGCTTATTAGTACCTACAAAGCAAAATGATGTTGTGATAACTTAGAATAAAGCTGTGTAACTGATATTTGAATTTCCTACATTCACAGGTGGAATTGCATGTGCATTTAGATGGAGCTGTACGTCATGAGACAATATGTGAATTAGCTAGGTAAGAAAAAAATAATAATTTAATTTAGATTGTGGAATACGTTTAGTATGCAAATAATATCTATATCTCTTGTATGTGAATAATTCTTTTCTTTTTTACCTCAATGATTGATTAATGGCGGCCATTTTTTTTTATTGTGGCGCATGCCAGAATGTGTGTTTGCAGACGTTTACAAAAAATGTAATATATGCAGACTGGTTTATCATAGGACATACAAACAAAAAACATTTCTTCTTTTAAAATCTGCTTGATAATTGTAGACATCTGCATGGAAAGCCTAAAACGTAATCCAACTAGTCAAAATGGTAGCAAAATGTGATCGTTGGAATAATAATAATAATAATAATCATGTTTTTAGGATATTGTTATCCGAATGTAATTGTTAGAATTGAGAAAAAAATCCGGGTTTCAGGGTGCTATTTCGCACGGAAGGGGTTAAATACCAAAGTAGCATATTGAGGGTATACAGAATATGAAGGCTGATATGTGTTTCCTTACTTTTTTTTTATGAATTTTTAAAAATCCGAAATTTCGTTTTTTATAAGTATTGGAGGCCCAATATCTGATGGGGGAAAATATATAAATCTATTTTTTTCACTTGTTATGGACTTATATAAGGAGAATATACGATAGAAATTTCGACGTTGATATTTGAGTTTGAACGGAGTTACAGATTTGTTAAGTGTAGTTAACCAAGGCGATGTTGAATTGAATCCACTTTATTTATGACATATAGGCATTAAGGCTCAGACCAGGATAGGGGAGGGGAAGGGATGCACGAAGCAGTCGGCCATAGCCTACGTTGAAGGTATCATCACGACATTTGCCTGGAGTGAGTGAATAAAAACCCTGAAAAAAAAAAAACTCAGTTAGGATGGCCGGCAGCTGGGATGGATCCCAAGACCTCCGAATGCTAAGTCAACCAAGCCTTTACTACTGATCTATGGCCGCTCGGTCAAAGCGATGTTATTACTAAGTTTCACTATAGTTGGTTTATGGTCTTGTGTCTTTTTTCAGTTCTCTGCACAAAAGTAAATTAAAAATACTCGCTTGATACTTTCCTATATAGTGTGGAAAAGGGTTCTTATTTTAATTTGAAGGCAACTGGTACTACTGGTTTGTACAGAGACATGTTAACGAAATTGTTTTGCTTTCTTTTAGAGAAAAGAAGATTCCACTGCCAGGGAGAGGAACCCTTGAGGAACTTATTACGGCAGTTGTCGTTCAAGAACCGAGTACTTTGTTCAATTTCTTGCAGGGATTTAACATTTACCTTCCTTACATCAGGTAAGATATATGCTGAATGTTATTATTATTATTAAAAACTGATCGTTACTGATGATGATGATGTCTTCTGCCCTGACTGAAATTCTGCTTCTAAGTTCTCAATAATGCCTCATTCTTTTCGATTTCATTAAAATAAGAAGATTTTTTATTCTGATAGTAGGTTTCATTGACTAGATCCCAATTACCATGTTTGTAATTCCACGTTGTAAAACTTTGGTAAACTTTATTTTTATATGGGCCAGTCTAGTAACTTTGGACTTCGGTCCGTCACGATTCGCCCCTTAGCCATTAACATCCACACCCATGCCCCTACCAGGATTCGAACCCTGAACCTTCGAGTCTTTGGCCTACCGCCGTAGACCGCCTGGCTACCCGGCCGGCGAAAGTCCAGGTTGTGGAGGACCTCATACGTAGCCCATATGACCGAATGCAAATTGTTACGTGATGATCACACACAAATATATAAGTAACATTATTTACAAAAAGTTTGGCTAAATACAGTCTACACCTGGGATATCAGGGAAAGAAACTCTCTGAACTTAAAATTTTTTATTTGCTGCTTAAAAAAAAAACCTCTACCATCTGACTTTTTTTTTCGCAAGAAAGTAGATTTGTATCAGCTCTAAAACAACATATCTTGAATCAATAAGTTCAGAGTCAATATGACTATCGGTGAGCCAAGTCTCGAATAATGCAAACGCTTCCTAGTTATTGTTTAAGATATTTTCGTGCAAAGTATCTATTTTCGTACGGAGGCGACGTGTATTCTGTATGCACAGGTTAAGGTACGTTTGCTTCCCTTAGCAAGATCATATTTGTTTGCGTCTTCTGTGGGTTTCACTGTATCACTTCCCCCACCCCGTTACAATCACCCCTTCTTACCGGGGGTGATTGCTTAAGCCTCAGCTACTTTTCCGCAGGCTATGTGAGCTGGATTTACTGGCAATGGAGCTTCTGGTGACAACTGGGTTCGAAGAGGGACGAAGGTGGGGGATACACCATTCATTGCAAGTTTGTTTGCTTTTTCAGTGAATCACTTGCCCTTTTTATTTTAGATTCACTTCCACCTGTTATCTTCTGTCATGGGCGCTATCAGAATATTTTGAATGAACCAAGAGTTGACCTGGAATGTTTGCTTGAGACACTTGTGTAGACGGTGGTTTTGTTCGTCTTTCCGGAGGGGTCACAGGAGGTGATGGTGAGAGGAGAATGAGATGGTGATTGTGTCAGTTCTGCTACCGAGTTCTCTTTTTGTTCTTGCAAGTTGCATCCCTTAGGGGGTTTCAGATATTACAGAAATAGCTTCTGTCATTGTCTTTCCCATTTCATTGTTTTCACGATTCTCCGTAATGTTCAAAGTTCAAGCCTTCTTCTAACTCAGGAAAAGTAAATCTTTTCCCATCTCAATACAAATACTTATATTGAAGGTACGCGAAACTGCCTGTTTTTCTGAATTCTACTAAATATCTTGCAACTTCAGACGTTCCGTGCTACGTAATTTGCTTTTGTTTTTCAAGATTGTTTCTTTCGTTTTAAATGATAGGATATAACAAATGATTGGCCGTATTCTGCCATTCTGTTTTCTGCTTGCGCGATGGGAGCGCTGTGTATATTGGTCACTTAAGTATATTCCCAACCGATCACTTAACACTTGTTTTACTGTTTCTTCCACACGCTCTGAACTTTCTTGTTTCTCTTCCGGAATACCATGTATGTCAAAATTCTGTCACCGTGAGCGGTTCTCAATATAATCATTCTTCTAGATAGTGTGGTAAAACACTAAGTCTAAATAAATTTAACCAAATGTATTTTATAATTCATGTATAAATCTTTTATGTAAGTTAAATCATAAATAAAAAAGCAACTACAATTCTGTAACCAAAAAATATAAAAAGTGTATATATCGTGACCTTGGATTCTTTTAAATTAACGTCGTTCGTGATGCCCTCAAGTGCACTTTCCATGTTGAGAAATTTACCCATTACACTATTAATAGTTCCTTTAATTTGTTTGACTTTTGAGCGCGAACACCTTTCAGAATATCCTTTATTACAGCACTTTCACTTTTGTGAGAGGTGGAAGGGCTAGGCTGTTCTTCCACACAACCGATTATGTAAAAATAACAACGCCATAGTCTAAATACTCTTTGGATGATTTGATTTTACTGTTGCCATTTCGGATGGCTGCTTGTTTCGTCCCTCCACATAATACAACACCACAGGAGAGGCAGATTATGGTTCTTCACGTATCAAGGGAGATTCCCATATCACGCTTCACTGCAGTTCGTCGCGAAAAACACGTCTGACTTCTTCCACGAACTCATTAAGGGCTGTAGGAAGAAACTCTACAAGGTAAGGCTCTGCGTCGGATGTCATTGTAGTAACGGAGGGATTTTGGTGAGTGTTCTGCTCCCATATACCATGGAAGCTAAGAACGTTGCACTGATGTGTCTGGTACCTCGAACTCTGGCATGTTGGATGTGCGTCTGATATCTTTTGCATGTGAATGTGAATTGAGCCGATGTCACGTGTCTGTCATCACGGACAGTTCTATCCAACCAACGCTGGTCGTGGTTATTAAGCACAAGTTGTCGACTACTTTGGTGTCTACAGTTATTGATATTGCCTTCCATGATATCCTGGTACACATATGATACTGTGGATTGAGAAATATTACATCCGCATTACTTCTGAAATGGCATGTCTGACACCAGTTGTAACATGCCCCAGTATTTTCATGTGCGCTAAGATCACGTGATTTTTGAACCTTGTCGTTTAGGTGGTTCTGGGGACTACTTTCAGTCACTGGTTCCTTGCAGTAGTAGCCCCCAGAGCCACCTAACAGCAAGGTTTAAATTCACGTAGTCCTAAACAAAAACCCATTGATCTTAGCGCAGACGAAAATAGATAGGCGGTATATTATGATGTTAAATATTATTATATTATTATGACTGGTATTATTTAGTCTATGGTGAGTGAAAGTAAAGTTGCGTGAGGATGAGGACGAAACGTAAGGGTGCGTGAGGTTTCACGAAAATGAAAACGTTTGCTTTCACATGAGTTTTAACATTTAAATGTAAACGATTATTTTATTTACACTGAAATGCCAAAAGTCATGGGACATTTAACTAATAACGCGTGGGCCCCCTCGAGCCTGGTGAAGTGCAGCAACTCGGCGTGGCAGGGAGCCGAGAAGTTGCTGGTAGTCCGTTGGAGGCGTGTGCAGCCATGCTTTCTCGATTGCCGTCCACAATTCGGTGGTTGTTGCAGGTGGAGGATCCTGGGTACGAATAGCCCGTTCGATGGTATCCCACATGTGTTCGGTAGGATTCATGTCTGGCGATCTAGAAGGCTAAATCATGCGTTGGAAGTTGCCAGAATGTTTCTCAAATCAGTCGCGCACCATTGCGGCCCGGTGACATGGCCCATTGTCACCCTGAAAAATCCCATTGTTGTCAGGGCACACGAAGTCCATAAAGGGCTGGAGATGGTGACCAAGAAGCTGAACATAGCGCTGACCGGTCAGTGTCCGATTCAAGCGGATCACAGAACACAAACCATGCCAGGTAAACATGTCCCACACCATGACGGAGCCGCCACCAGCTTGCACAGTTCCTTGTTGACAACTTATGCCTATGGTCTCATGAGGTCTGCGTCACACCCGGACCCTACTATCCGCGCGTACCAATTGGAAACGTAACTCATCTGACCACGCTACACGTTACCAGTTCTCTAAGACCCAATTCACGTGTTCCCGAGCCCGTGGTAGTCGCCGGTGCCGATGGGCAGCGATTTGTAGCGACACACGTGTCGGTGTTCGGCTACGATGCCGCATGGACACCAAATTGCGATGCACTGACCTCTGAGACGTCCTGCATTGATTCCTACTGTCAGATCATACACTATTGCTTGTCTGTTTGCCCGGACGAGTCTGCCCAGATGTCGCCGGCCTCGGTTATTCAGCACCCGTGGGCGGCCACTGCGTTGTCCCTGATGGATCTCTGTCCAAAGAGGTACTCACGGTCCACGTTTGACACTGGAGCGAGTAAAGTTCAGTGTCCGGACGGCTTCCGAAATCGCATGCTCCATTCGTCTAGCACCAACTATCATACCGCGCTCAAACACCGATGATTCTCGTCGGGTTGCCATCACCACGGTACACGACGTTTCCACTCACAGAAGTCCAACTGACCACACTGCAATTACTTGGCGCCGGTCGACCAGTTGGGCGCTATATTATTGCGCAGTCAACTACTTCCCTCCCGCTATCACATGACTTTTGGAACTTCAGTATATATATTTTCTGTTGGTTTTATGAATTACGTTCGATACATTATATTGTTATTATATTTGTATCGTGATATATTTATTTTATATTTCAGAGGCGACTTGGACGCTATTGAGAGAATAGCTTATGAATTCGCGGAGGACGAAGCACAAAATGGTGTTGCATATTTTGAAGTTCGCTATTCCCCACACGTTTTTCTCCCAAAGAATTTGCAGGGTGAAAACGCATTCCAATATTGTTGTGAAATAGTGAATGCAGTTCATCGGGGAATTAAGAAAGCTGAGTCAAAATACAAAATCAAAGGAAGGACTATTTTGTGCATGTTGACTGCCGAGAAAGAGGAGCCGAAGGAGGTGCTTGCATTGTGTGAGAAGTTCCGAGGCGAGGGAGTTGTTGGCATGGATATTGCCGCCTCTTCCTTAAAAGACCCTGAAGGTATTAATTTCTCGTTTTTCCTTTTGCATGAAATGTTTTCAATATTAGGAAAAGATCGTCAGGGGGAAGACGTTTCATAATGAGTGTTTTTATAAAGGATTATTTAAGGAGAACAAGAGACAAAAAGCTGTGTATCAAAGTACCAATCAGTTCTAAGATTTCACAAATTTAAAACTAGTATATACCAGTGGCGGCTCGTGGTCTGGACCTTGGGTAGTGCACA
>JAGDQP010063083.1:0-11775 GCA_022664845.1 Lepisma saccharinum
ACAAATCGCTCTTGATAAACGTACAGTAGATCGTGAGAAAGCATATTTGCTATTTGTAGATCTTCTTTCACTAAAATAATAATACATTATTGTATATCGATTGTAAATTTTTAACATGTTTGGTAAACTAACGATTGGTCTCGAGATTGCACTATAAAACATGTCTCAAGTTACTCCTTAAAACAAGTTGACGGACGAATGTAACTTCACTCTGTTACTTGTTTTAACATCGAATGGTGTACTTTAGTTCAACTAACGATCATTATTTACGATACAACAACATCGCTTTTTCAATGTGGTCAAAGCTGCGGATTGTTTGTTATTAATGGTGTCCCTGTCAGAAACATGGATCACATGACAAGCACAGATGTCACTAGCATCTATTAAACCGTATCTTTATAATGTTATGGCATTGTTTAAAAAAATAATTTTCGCTTTTAGAACAATAAAATTTATTTCTAAGTGTTATATTTGTTTTGTCAAAGAAAATAGAAGTAATTGGTGCTTTTTCTTTCTAACATACTTTCCGTTTCATGACAGCAGAAGGCATAGGTACAGAAATTATCCAATACTCTCTTTCAATAATTTTAGATCCATTGATAGCGAAGCAATAGAAATCGAACTTTATAACCCTTTTCATTGTATCCATCTGTGCCCACAAAATATTTCTCATGAATCACAAGGTGTAGATACATGGTTGAGGTGTCGTCGAAAAGGTCTTGGCTAGACTAGCTTAGAGCCCCCAGAACAGCTAAGCAGATGTACATTCGTTTAATGTTGCTAATTTAAAATTAAAATAATTGTTCAAATTTATTTTATTGAGTTAGATGTAAAATGATAAACTTGGAATAAACATCATTCGACACAATAGCGAAATACTGAGAGGATGCACGTTCCCAAGCTCCCCACTTGCTAGTATTGCCAACCAATTTTCTATAAAGTTATTTTTAATTACTTCCATAACTTTAGACATAGCGGTACAAAACTTGGCATCGAATTCCTTCATAAATCGAAGTTCTTCCATTCCCCTTGAACCTGCTATCACTCCCATGTGTATTTTTACCTCTATATATTGAAGGATTGGTCAGGAAAACCTCGATATTTCGAATTTTCATAATTGCTTGGCTTGGTACCGAATCTCTATATATCGAAGTTTTGATTGGAAAACGTCTATATATCGAAGTTGTTTTGATAAAATCTATAATAATGTACTGTATTTAGACGAAACTTAGTTCGTTCTTTGAACGACAATCATCCATGTTGTAATCTTTAACCCCCACCATTGCCTACAGTTGTTATTGCATGCACCCCCTTCCTAGTTGTCATCAGTTAGTCCGGGTCCAGTTTAACAGAAAAGTGCGCGTATTAGTTTTTGTTGTTGTGAACCTCTATATATCGCAGTCAATCAGAAATCACCTTGATAAATCGAATCTCGGTATATCGAAATCCTCAATTATTCGAAGTTGTCTCGTTCCTCTTGAGATTCGATATATCGAGGTTACGCTGTATGCCCAATATATGCTTACTTTATAATAAAATTGCAAATATACAGGGTGGTCAGAAAGTGTGGAAACACCCTAATATTTGTTAAACACTGAAAGTAGAACCAAAGTAACAGTGTAGGTGGGGACTAGGGATGGGGGCAAATGTTTCAGGACACACTAGAATGACGTTAGCCATCTTGAATCTGATGAAATAAGCTTAAATGGAAACCATAGCATGTGATATATCATTTTAATAGCAAAGTTTCGTAGAAATTGAATGGTGTTATTATTTTTGCTCTAACGCTAACCGTTACGAAGTTATGACTGTTGTTGTCTTATTTTCCCTACCAAAGAGCTTCGTCATATATCAAGGACCATGCACTGTTACAGGACGTGTTCAATGTGTGCACCATTCCGGTCGATTGTCAGCTGCATTCGCAGCTCCCACTCACGCAAAACCTACGCAAAGCGTCGACTGTAATGTTGGAGCATGCGTCCACAATTCGTTTATTCAGGTGATCAACATGCCTAATTTTCACAGCATACACAACAGACTTCACATGACCCCACAGGTTGTAGTCCAGCAGAGTTAAGTCAGGAGAACGGGGTGGCCATTCCACAGCACCTCGCCGACCAATCCACGCATTAGAAAACTGCTGATCCAGTTACACACGGACACAGGTGCCGTAATGGAGTGGGGCGCCATCGTGCTGGTAAAACGTAGGAAATGACCCATCCTCCGACAGCAGTGATGACGGCGATTAAAATCATCTGCAATAACCCTGGTGCTTCGTTCCTCAGATCTCAATGCGTTCTCCAAGCGTCAACGCCATCTTTTGCTAGTACGTCACCTGCAACGATACGAGGAAACAAACAGTCATAACTTCGTAACGGTTAGCGTTAGAGCAAAAAATAACACCATTCAATTTCTACGAAAATTTGCTATTAAAATGATATATCACATGCTATGGTTTCCATTTAAGATTATTTCATCAGATTCAAGATGGCGGATTTCAAGATGGCGGACATCATTCTAATGTGTCCTGAAACATTGGCCCCATCCCTAGTCCCCAACTACACTGTTACTTTGGTTCTATTTTTCAGCGTTTAACAAATATTAGGGTGTTTCCACACTTTCTGACAACCCTGTAGTTTAGAAACTCAAGACTATGATATGAAACACACATTCCAGAGATATGTCGTAACCTTTAGTTTTGAAACACTTGTCTAAATACTGGCTACCCTTTAAAGTTGCGTTAATTAATTAAGAAAAACTTAACGTACAAAAAGGTAAAGACTGATGTAGAGATGACAAATGTCTATTTACAAAAGGTATAAAGTCCTCTTTTTCTGCTCCAGAGTATTAGTTGTGTGCCCACAAACTCATTTCTCTTCCTGAGTTTCAAAGAGTTTCCTGTCACAGAAAATGCAATTTGCATCTTCATCATCTAAGATTTCTTGACCAGCTGGTGTATATAAGTAACTATCTTCATCACCCCAAGGGGAAGAAATAGAAAACATCTCTTCTGGATTCTTCTCAATCTGATTCTTGTTTACTGAATTCTAAAGCGCCTTGTTTTATTTTCCGTTCAGATGTAATCTTTTGTTAACATTTTCCAGCTCTTTTTTCAACTTTATTAAAAGATAATGTCTTCTTGCGTTTACTAGATTCCAACCTTTCCAAGGGAGCGATTGTTGTTTGTTTGTGCCGGGTATACGATATAACAGTAACACATCCTCATTTTCTACCTACATTGCAGGCCTTTTCCTTTATGAGAGGAACTGCTGAAATACGAAAAGGATTTTTCTGCTTGAAGTTTGAGGTACTGTGTTGTATGTGTCTGGAGATGGAAGATAAGGAAACTCTAAAAATGAAGATGTAGGTACACAAGATATATAAGGTAGCCTGTATCTAGACCTTTCGTAGGGGTTGCTTCGTGCCGCAGCAGCAGCCAATACGCAACAGTTCTTTGTTTTATATAGACCACGAGTGCTCTCCCTGAGTAACATAACTTACCTTACTAAACATTTCATACTTATATGTGAAATATTATATTATGTTTAAAAATTTTAAATACCAATACCTGATAGAATTTTCCACTGTTGAAGACAGGCACAACGTACTAGTAAGTTAACAAACATTTTTCGCCAACTGAATCACGGAATTACCTTTATCCCTGAGGAACTGTTTTACACTTTTGTTACCAGGCAGCCATACTACACAAGCATATAGAAATCCAAAACGTCTATTAGTCCGTATTTGGAGCATAGCCCATATTAACACATTCTTCTCTTCTATTGTAATAAAGTGAACGACAGTATTTTAAGTTGATGACTACAAAACTTATTGCAACAGATTTCCGCTGTGGAAAATTGTCAGATTCTCCCTTCGTTTTTAAAACAATTTCTGAAAACGCAAACTCGGTGTTTCCGAATGTTAAAATGGCACTCAGAACGTTAATGCCCGTAATAATGACACTTCCTACAGTGGAATGTTCGCTTTTTCACATTTTCATTCAAATTAATTCATGCTTGGTGTTTGTGAGGTGCAAATGAGACTAGCTAGATATATGAAACTTTCAAAACAATCTTAAATCAGAATATAATATATGACTACGTAAAAAAAATCAGTTGATGTCACCTGGTTGTCAGTGTTGACAACCTGTATAAAGGTTTTTCTTTTTCAAATGGTACTACGGGAGTTTATTAGATATTGCTATATCTACAAACATTATAGCTGAAGCAAGAAACTAAGCGTTTCCATGTTAAAGCTGATATAATAATAACAGTTTGCAACACTGCTTTACATAAGGTGTTATCATGATTAGCAAATACGAAATATTCAATAAAGTTTACAGTACTATTAAAAGAAATTAAAATGTATACCAATTGGCAACGTCGTGAGGAGTTGTTTCACCGAGAATACTTGTAAAACTTTTCATTGTTCCCGTTTTCAACTCTTCTTTTTGTTGTAGAGAATGATTTAAAGGTTCGTAATAGTACCTATAAGGAACGTCCGTCCGTCCTATTTATGTTCTCTTTAAATTTTAATTATTCTTTCAATATGCAATTAATCTGTTAACAATGTCCTCAGTGGTTTCGTTTCCTTTTCTTTATTATCTTTGCCTTACTCACACTTCTGACTTTATTAACTCTGCACGTTTTCGAGTTTATCTTCAATTGAGCTATAAATTTGCAAACGTTGGGTCATAGATAGATATCGAGAGGCCAAAATTTTGATAGATCAGACACAGGATTTCGGCCTATTTTCGTACGTTTGAGTTCCTCCAGTATAGTATTAACATTTCTTTTTTGTTATTCCTATTATGTATTTACCATAGCATTAGCATTCTATTCATATACATCTTACTTTTCGTTGCTTTCTAGAAAATACATTTTATATTCCCAACCTTGATCGATGGAGTACTGATTACTTACAATTGTATTCACGGAACTTTTTTCTGAATATTCTGCTTAATTTTTCAGTACCTTATCTGTTGCGAGAAAACCTGTTTTCTTCCTCCATTCACCATATTTCTCAACATTATTTTTTTTAATGTTTGGTGTCTTGAATAAGTATTTTCTATTCTAATTCGTATATTAATTTCATTTTTATGTCATATGTTTGAAGTAAGTGTATGAATTCTGCAGAGAAGTTTATACTTACATTTGGTTTCTGCTGTACTGCATATTATGCGCTGATATGGTTTGAACAGTTTGTACCAGCTCATAGTTTTCTGTGAACCGTAACCGATATTTTGTTTTCTATTTTCTTTAATTATACGTCTGGGATTTAAATAGGTTTATTTTTGATGTGTCTGAAAATCTTCCCAACCCTCAACAACCCATCCTTGCTTTTATTACACTTCCATTATTCATGAATCATCTCAGGATAGCTTTTGTCTGGTTTTAATTACGTTGTGTTTTCAATACTGTGCGAATGCAAGTTTTAACATTTGGATAAGAGAGGAATAACTTTTAATTCCGGAAATGAAGAAAATAAAATACCTGGTCATAAATTTTCTTTATCATCTTTTCTGATTAATTCTCTTCCAAATTCTTTTCAGCTTCGTTCTTTTCTATTCGAAAAGCCGTTATTATAGTTCATTTCAGCGAGAGAAAGAGTTAATTACATACAGAGAGAACGTACCTGTATTATCCCGAAATGTAACTTCGCGGTCAGGAAGAAGTTGATGGTAGATTTAATATGAGAGTTCGCTACAAATAGTAATCACTTTTATACATTCAGTTTACAACGTATAAGCACAAGGTATATACAATCACAGGTAAACTGACTAAGGATTGGAATAACAAGTTCTGCAAGCGGAAAATAAAAATAAGTTTTCTATTTATTTAACAGATATCTCTTGCAATAAAGATGCTTCTGGAATTAGGTAAGCTTTAACGTGAATAAGAAAATGTAAATTCCTTATTCGATGATACCGTTTGTTTGTAATCAAAACGATTATTTTCAGCAAATTCTTCTTTTATAATAAAACTGGACGGAACGTCATGTTTTTTTTATGAATATACAGAACAGTTGTTTTCTTGAGTTTCCTTCTTTTGTGGATTATTTTTATGAACCGCCATTTGAACTCTGTAGCACAGCCCAGTGCTGTAATCGTAAAAAAAAGTGCCCATATGTTTGAATTATGACTGATATCCTACCATTCTGTAAGCAAGTATGCGTCTATGGGAGAACAAAGATTGCTTTGGTAAAATGATGTATTCCAAACTATTGTAAGTATGTTAAGATGACATTAATTCTTGCTAGATCATGACATGGCACTCAAAGCTTTCTGCTTTTCTTGTTGAAGTTACCTCAGAATAATTAATTCTGAGACATTCGGAGCGTATCAACTGAATCTGTGAACAGGATTGGTTGACACGATATACGGAGCGCATTGACAATATTATATCATCGGCACATCTGATGTGTAAGACGCTAGGTTTGAAAGGTTAATTTACCAAATTAAGCATTATTGCTTGTTAATAACATAATTTAGAATATCAGTTAACCCTGCTGTATTATTTTGTTGTGGTTAAAAATCTTGCTTATTTCTGAATATTTCATGTGCCTGATATACAGCTGACAACTGTCCAGGATTGACCGAGACTGACCAGGAAAACTTTCTCCTGTCCAGGTAAAAATTAAAACATGTCCGGGATGTCAAATATTCATGAATTTTCATTTGGTTATTATACGTTGGTTGATTTCCATAAATAATAATAATAAAATGTGATATCAACGTCTTTCCCGCTGTGATATTCAGTTGTTGTGCTGGTGGATCACATTTAACGTGAAGTTATCTCCGGTAGATAATCCAACAATTTGCAAAGTTTATGGAGCCTTATGGAGTATCTATTTTATATGTAAAAGACAATATGTCCTCTCCCTCTTTTTGTCTCTCTCTCTCTCTCTTTCTCTCTCTTTCTGTCTTAGTCGCGTGATTCCCGGATACATATACGAAATTAAGATAAATTGTAAAAATAGAAAAATGGTAAGAATATATTTAATTCGTAACATTATTCTCAATTTTTCATGTTTTCTGGCTTGTAAGTGAATTATTCATAATTATCTTTGAAAAATAGAGCTTTATTGTCGTCTTCCAAAAAATCATTTTGCTATTTTCAATACTAAACGAATTCGACACACTTTGCTGTAAATAACGACTTAAACTTACATAAATATGTAAGTACATCAATGTTTCATATTCGTTTTAAATGTCACAGATATCCTAAATTAGCTGATTTACCCGCCCGTTGGTGCGAGGTGAATATAATATGTTGGAAACAGTTATTGGAACTGTCACCAATCAGCTTTGTTAGGGGTGTGTTACAGTCCCGATGACTGTTGCCAACACATTTTCTTCACTCCACAACAACCGGATGAATTAGTTAAATATAAAGAAAGCCGGAGGAAACGGAAGAACCCCGAGAAAACACGGCGTTTGTTCACCACAAATCGCACATGGCATGAGCAGGTATCGAACTGACGCCCCTTTTCACCAGAGGTGAGCGCTCAATCATTGAGCTACCGCTATCAAGAGACATTAATTTTGGAGGGCTTGAAATGACGAAAAATTTTAATTATGAAACTGAATTTTCGTTAATCGTTTGTGGTGTGCAGTCGCAAAGGTATGCGACACTCAGCTTTGGAGACCAGCTGCACGTTCAAATTCTTTGTAAATATAAATTTCGAAACGCAATTCATGTAAATCGTTTATGACACAAAAAATTTCGTTTTTGCTCAATTGTTTGGGGAAATCCTAGATATTCAGTGTCTTTGGGAGATAGTTACACGATTGAATTCAGAGAAAAAAAAAGTTAGAAGCGTAGTTAGTGGTGCCAGTTGTTTGTGCCAGTGTTTCTAGTCAGTGGTCAATTCGTCGCAGAAATACGAAACATTTAAATATGGAAACCCTGTTTGGCGTTTAATTTCGAAACTTTACGTAGGCGGAGCACAAACAATTATCATTAGTTGTGATTCGAAATTAGTATTTTCTGCAAATTTGAGCATGAAACTAATTCCTTGAGGAACAGAATGTCCCATATTTTAGAGACGAATTGAGCACAAATGAATTTTACACAAATGAATTTTACACAAACGATTGGTACTAATTTCGTTTTCATGTTCATATTTTCTGCGAACTTGAACGTGAAGCTAACCCGAAAGAAAGTGAATGCCGAATACTTTAGCGACAGAATTAGTATTAATGAGATCTCCTATGGCACAATGCGACAAAAACGAAGCACAATTGATTGGCACTAATAAGGGTTCTAAATCCATGTTTTCTGCTAATTTGAGAGTGAAACAACCCCCAGAAAATTGAATGTCGCATATACGTCACGAATTTGAATCAACTATTGTCTTTATAGCAATCGACGACAGATGATGCGCAAACACTTAGTCAAAACTGATTATTTTGAGAGATTTCGAGCATGAACTTTACTTCCAAACAGGTTATGTGTCTCATACTTTTGCGAGTAATTGAGCAGACAGAAATTTTACGACACAAACTGGAAGAAATTAAGTTCACGTATTCTGAGAACTTGAGCATGCAAATATCCCAAAGGAATTTAATATCGCATATTGTGGCTACGATTTGGGCAGAAATCGGTGTGTTTGTTGCAATATCTAACATAAACAAAGCACAAGCGACTGGCATGAATTGCGTTTTAATATCATGAAGAGCGGTAGTTCTTCGAGTGACGCTAAGAAACGAGTCTCTTAGCACCACTCACATATATACAGCTAATTTCGGATATAGGGAACTATAAGCCCGATTTTGATGCTTGAACTTGAATTTGATAGCTTTTTACCATACTAAGACACATAAAAAAAAATGGGTCGGTAGGACCTCCCTGGAACCCCCCTAGGGCGGTTCAAAACAAAATCAGAATTTCATATTTCTGCTGATAGAACTGACCCCAGACCATATAGGTGGCCGAAACTTACGGAATTGTAGTCTATGCTTCAACATTTTTCAAACGGTGTATCACACGTCAAAATCGGTGAAGGAGTTCAAAAGTTATGATTGTTTTGTTAGCTCAATCACAGAATTTTCACAAATGATAGAAAAGGGCCTCTGTCATTCTATCTGTCTTTTTGTTATAGAAAAAAAAACTGTTGGTACCAGGGGCGGTTGGAGACCATTGCGGGCCTCGTAGAATGTTTATTTTTTATAGGAGTTAACGTTTTTGAGATATGGGCTCTACAAGATAAGTGATATGAATAGAAAAAATCCTTCAGGGTAAAAGGAAGAGTAACGCAAGAACTTTGCTCACACAAGAAGTGATACGCATTTTGCGATTGACTTTTTTGTGTCACTATGGGGGAGGGGAGATTACTAATGTTAATTTTATTACAAAGGAAACAATTCCACCATAGTGACACAAAGAAAGTCACTTGAAAAATGAATATCACTTCTTTTGTGAGCAGAATTCTTGCGTCACTCTTCCTTTTACCCTGAAGGGGTTTCTCTACTGATATTCAGCAAATTTTAGTGTGAATTATCCCCTCCCCCAGCCCAAACAAACTTGAGTGTCGTATAATATGCATCGAATTGAGCACAAATGAAACTTTCTCGTGCGGAATTTGGCACAAACGAAGAAACGATTGGCAAGAATTGCGTTTCGAAATTTTATATTATCAGAGAATTTGAGCGTGAAATAGAATGTCGAATATATTTGCGATGAATTGATCTCAAACGAAATATTTGATGGCACAATATGGCACGAACGATTGCATTACATTTGGTAGTTTGTACCATTTTTGGCTGCGGAGGTGGGGGTGCGGTGGACAGCGGCTTCACAGGAGTCGAACACCTTACGAAACTTTCCATTATGTCCCGTATTGAACACTAACATAATTGGCAGCCATAGCCTAAAACAATCGAATGAGTAACATAATATAAATGAGTTTGAAACAAATTTTGCTTGTTTAATGGAACAAACCAGAATCTTGGTAAGTAAAATCTAGTTTGAGTTTTAAAGCGCATTTGCTATCCTGGTTATTGACGAAGACTACAAAAGAAATGTTTTAATGAGATATTGATTATTGTTACTAAATATTCCTTATTGTACGGTTATACTATACTTGTATGCAGTTATGATATTGGAAATTTCAAGTTCTAATTATTTTCTTTCTAGTTCTATTCTTCACTGGTGCCAATCAAATTTGTTTAAACAAATCCTTGTGTGCAACGAATTAAACGTTTTTTTGTCAACCACAAACAAAATTTTTCCGTGTGTACAATTTTGAATATTGATTTTAATAAAAATTGCTTTAAACATGGCAGAACTTAAAATGTAACAAACTGATACCAAGCAAAAGTCTTCTGCGAGAATCATTCCATTAATTTACAATAAACACATACACCATCATTCATTATACCAGAAGTTAGAAGAAGAATATTTATGATCTTTAAATATCTATGGCTCAGACCGCTAGAAAATTTAAGCGGATAGGCTTTGTATTATTGTCTCCGAATTGCGTTAATTATGCTGCTATAAAGGGCAGAAATGAACTAACCATGTTAAAATTGTAAGTATCTTATTAACACCTGCCACGAGTTCTCGTGTCATCTAGTCCCATCTAACGAGTTTGAAATAATTTTTCATATGAGTAAAACATTTTTTTGTCTGTAAATAATCACTTCCTTTTCAGAATGTAAAATATTAAGAGAAGTTGAATAAAGCGTGTAGCTCGTGCCTCAGAAGTTCCATTGTCTATCTGAGTCACTATTACCATATTTCACCTAGAACGAACGGTTACAAAGTTACCACCGGTTTTAAAGTTGTAGATTTGAACTCTTAACATAAAAAAGTAAAGCGATGTTTTAATTTCAGTGTGATGGAAAAGCCTGAAAATGTCCTAATAAATTGAAAATGGTTAGATAGAGTGAGACCAAATGTTGGATAACGTTACTGGGGGGGGGGAGGCTTCATGATAACCATCTTGAAATAACATCCAGGGCTGTAGCAAGGCCACTTAGATAATAAGGCCTAATGGCTCAAAAATGACGTCACCAACAGCAGGCCGTGCAGTTTCGTATTGTAAGTTTTAGTAATTTGTTTACGCATTTTCTGTGAAAATGTGAAGCAAAATAGGTCACTTACAAATCAAGATACTTAGAAATAAACCTCATAGACGTTATTTGTTTCTCTACTGGAATGTCACACAATTGTCATAAATTCATGTAATCATATCAGTTTAATAAATTTCAGAATGTTTAAGGATTATGTAACACTGCGAGGTTCATCAGCAAGGCTTACATCTCCCGAACGGAATTTCTGGAACCAATGTCTGGTGGTGCGATCGTTCAGGGCATTCTCACCAAATGCCTGGTATATACACACTAAATCAAAATCTTTTTAGAGCGAAAAGAGGGACCGCTCCTTTTGGAGCGGAATTTTCGTTCGAAAAAGAGTGGTTTCTAACAAAACATTATCGCGTTGGAGGGAAAATGTACTCTTTCTAGATGGAATTTCCCTCGTTTTGATGTAATTTATTTTTTCACTCTTAAAAGAGCGGTTTTCTATTTAGTCGTCAAAGGTGAAAGAGCGACTTCTCATCTTTTTAGAGTGATTTGGTGCTTCAATTTCTCATCGTTTAGGAGTGAATTTTCTCATCTTTGTAGATCGGTTTGAATTCCACTCTTTTTAGAGTAATTTGCAATGCATCATGGGCATGGCTACTACTCAACATTGGTCTTCGCCATTTGTAAAAGCAAAGACTATCAAAAGACTAAGCTATACTGTGAAATTTATAGCGTTATGTGTAGTTAAA